>NW_022046007.1:19591-59517 GCF_001654015.2 Drosophila navojoa
TTTTTTTTCAATTCAAGATTCATATTTTTTTTTTTTTTTTTTTTTTTTTTTTTTTTGTTTATTTTATTTTATTTTATTTATTTTTTTTTGCTGTAAATGTATTTAAAATCTGTCAAATTAAGATTTAGTAAAAAAAAATTAAAAATAAAAAAAAATTAATTTTAAAAAAAGTTTTCAATTTTAATGTTAATGTACCACAAAAAATATTTGTCATAGCAAGTATAGCTATATTTACATAAAGTCAACTCTTAGCTATTATAATATAATTTTGCCTGTTATTAATTATCAAGCTGAGCTATAAACCTCTATCTAATTTACTTTGTGCCCATTCTGTGATATATATCTGGCTCTTACTTGCCTTCAGCTAGTGCTCAACGAGCAATTGCAGTTAGTTGATAGAAGCTATCAGCAATCAAATTGTATTTGCTCTTTCAACAAATCCCAAGAAACAATTAAAGAGGCAACCCGAACAGGAGTTGCCCAAGAGGAGCTGCACTACATATTCAAAATATAGTTGAGGCTAATTGTCAGGCTATCGACGGCGTCTTATCGGCCAGCAGCAACAAGCAATTCAGCCAAAATTTATGCAATACAAACGAGCCGAGGGGCCACTCACAGGACACACTCAGGCATAGATAACGGTCTGTAAGTCAAAAATGTTGCGTCTCTAGTGGTCCAGCGATCCAGTGGTCCAGTGGCTGGTGGCTATTAAAATGCTAGCATTTGCAGGTTTATCTGGAGGCAGGACAGCGGCTACGAGTCGGAGATAATGTATCGACAGGGCACAAGGAGGTGAGCGCAAATCTAGACGTGGCCATTAATGAACGCAGCCCGGGCTGCCCGTACAGTGGAGTCCATTAAAAAGGACTAAATGGCAATTAAACATTTGAGTTTGGCCTAGCACTGACCGTTGCTGGCGAGTCCTGGCACAGCACAGAGGGGTCACCAGGCAGCAGGCAGCAGGCAGCAGACAGCGGCAGAGCTCTGCAATTAAGGCTCCCTTTTGCACTTTCGGCCAAGGACACTTGGCAATTAAGCCAACAACGTAGCTGGGCAAAAGTTGGCGCTGACCAATCCCTTAGCGACAATTTTGGAGTGTCCTATCGCTCTGACTGTGTGTGTGCGTGTGTGTGTGTGTGTGTTATCCTTTTACCTATCTCGACTGCTGCTGCAGTGGACTAAACTTAAATGAGTTTGCTGTGCAGCCCCAAAGAACATTTAAATGAGCTGGGCAGAAGTTTTGATTGGCTCGCCGAGAGATTTATCAGCGCGCTCTTAAAGCAGCAAAAGCAAACGCAAACGCAAATTCAAATTCAAATACCTTCGGCTCTAAGAACATTCTCTGCCAGCCCGAGGGACACATGTGCACCCAAGTACCTCGCTATTGGTGGCGGGGGCGTGGCATTCACGCGCGACATAGACACAGGCTCAGGCACATTCGTCGATATGCTCATTTAAAATAATTTATTGCAATGAGCTGACACTCATTGCCAGTTAAAAGTGGCATGCCACTCTGACACTTGAAGCACACACACACACACACACACACACATGCACACACACGTAGACGTACACACACTTAAAAATAAATACATGCATATAAATACTTATCGAGTGGCAGCGGCAAAGATAAATTGCGCAAAATAGAAAAATGCTCTAATTAAAATTATGCACAAATATTTTGGGAATTCGTTTAGCCATGCGACACAAGTCGCATTCAAGTCACATGGAAATCTTTGAAAGTCTTTCAGATTTGGAAATCTTTTCGGGTTGCTGCTGCTGCCATTGCTGCTGTGCTCTTATTGATGGCGTGCCAATTAAAATTGATTGGAAATTCCTTGCATGCCACGCACGTGGGCGCCACCAGCTGCCCCTCAAGGAGCGAGCGCTCAGTAGTTGCTCAGCAAAATACCAGCTGCATGCCGGATTCATAGATTAGCATATACGAAGGCACTGAGAAAATGTAAATGAGCAATGAGACGAATTTCTGAAAGTATGAAAGTAAATTTCAATGATCCTTCTATACAGTCGAATCCCGATAATTCGTAATGGAAAGGGGATCAACTTTTTTCGATTTGCACAGAAATTCAATATATAATTAGAATATAGATAGAGTTTATTTTTATCGAACAATAATCGAGACTCGACTCGAAACAAAAATAATGATTATTGTAATATAAAATACAATTTTAAGATATGATATTTTAAGATATAACTGAGCCTAACATAGCCAACAATTCTATAAGTAAATAACTCACGACGACGTTAATCTAATGCTCGAATTTCTCTCAGTGTATGCGAAATGAGCACAGCTTTTGAAGTTGCTCAACGCAAGGCTTTGACCATTTCGCTTGACTGCATTTGAAACTCATTTGGCGCTTTGTCAATTAACACTTTTGTTAAGTAAGCCATAAAAATTGAAAATTGGCAACAATTGAAATCGAGGCAGATGTCTAAAGACTCGCATTTAACCCTCATTTCTGTTAATGTAGCAAATAAAACGGTCACCTTAATGGATTTCTGTTACGCGGTCTAACTTCAAATTGGACAGAAGGTGGCGTCCAAATCCTCAGCCACATCCACATATACATATGTATGCAGAGCCCACTTGCCATTGCTGTTGTTGCCGCATGCACACGCTGTGCAGCTGATTGTCCTTGAATCGTTGCCCGCTGCCACTTAATCCAATCGCGCACATGTTGAGCTCTGACAATGGGCCGGCCACCCGAGGGTGGTGCGAGCGTATACCTTAAGCGGCTTTTACCTTGACGTCGCGACGCGGTGCGCGTGCAACCACCACAAATGCACCACTGACTGACTGACTGCGTCTGCCGCCTTTGGCTTGATTTTCGCACCAGTCGCCCGACGGGGAGGGTGGACCAACTGTTGTGAAATTTGTACGTGTGTTTTTCTACTTTGCCAGACTTATCACACACACACACACATACACACACACGCACGCACACGCACGGACGCACAGCTACACAGGCGGCAAAGGACTCTGGGGTTGGGCTGACTGTTACATGCGACCACCTTGCGGGGTGTTGACTTCGCCTTGCGCCCGACGCATTATGATGTATTAGAATTAAAATTAAAAGCACTGTCCATCAGCATTTGACATGCGGCCCGGTTCAGGCTAAGCCTGATCCTGTTCCTATTCCTGCCCAGGTTGCCATTAATGAAGAGCTTTGTTAGTTGGCCAGCCCTGGCTGCCTCGCCTAATTAATGCCGCCACAGAAGACAACAGCAATTGAAGCATAAAGTCATATAGTAGTGTATTGCCCTCACTCGTTCTGCATCTTCTCCTCCTCCTCCTCCTCCTCCTCCTGCTGCTGCTGGTGTCACTCGTAAGATGCGCAACAAATTACGCAGCTGCCCCCGTTTTTGACTGGCATTAACTAAAGACCGCCACTTGACGCAAATTGTGTAAGAATTAAACAAAATGCGCTCACCCCGAGAAGAAAACAAAACGCTGCCGCAGCAAATGAAACATCATTCAGCTGTCAAAATCATTAAGAAATGTGAAATCGCTTAAATATGGCCGCAAGACGTTGCGACAGACCCCAGGCTAAACTCAGCTTTACGGAAGCTGCCGAAAAACAAGAAATTTTCGGGCAGCCAACACATGTGAGAGACTTTAACAGCCACATGGCAAACAAGCATTGTTGAGTCAAGCAACCTACGAACGAACCAAAAATGCAAGTAAGCATGTGGCAATTGGGTAAGCACAGCTCCATAATACTCGCCCAGAGATGGTCAAAGAGAGAAACGCATAGAGAAGAGATGTAAATAACAACAAGAGTAGAGTTGATCAACTTCGGATCGTATATAACATCAAATATATATCTCAAATTTCCATCGAACTTTTTACATTTTCTTTCTATATTTCACAAACTAATCAACTCTTTCGCTTCGTGAGCGAGTATTCAAACTAAAATGAAAAACAAAAATTCAAATTATTGCCTGTCTCATTTTAGCGAACTCGACGGCTTCATTTACCACACGTTTTTTCGTCGCCTCTTTTATTTTTGGGGTGTACCCAAACATTTTTATTACAAATTCGTGCGTTTTGCCGCGAATAGCAGCTCCATGAAACCCGCTTAGGCTTATGATTTTGCACACCCCTGCCCAAAGGCGGAACTTAAGTGGTTAAGTGCACGACTGAGAGAACTTAAGAATTTGCAGATGTAAAAGCTGGAATGCAGCAACATAATTCTCTTAGCTAGGGAAATGTAAACGGAAATTTAAAATTAAAATATATATAAATATATATAACAAATCTTATCAAAAAAATTGGTTAGTTTTTAATTCTGAAATAACAAAAAAAAAATAAAAATCAAATAAATAAATAAAATTAAAAAAATAAATAAATAAATAAATAAAAATAAATAAATTAATTAATAATAATACAATCTGTGTCTAGGCTAAATCATAACATATCATAAGAAAAAAATTAAGAAGCTCACCTCAAGTACACATATCATTCTTGATGTAACTAAGCCATATAGAGTTTATACATACCACTTAAAAGAAAAAACCTCTTCAAATAAATTCAAGTCGTTTTGAAAGTCCCTTGGGTAGAGTATTTAATAATCAATCAGACTTTTTTTAATAAACACATATTATTTGGTTAGGGTATACTATAGTCAAGCTCTTTACAAGTCCTATACTTACAATTGCTTACTGGCCAGCCAAGTTATTTTATTCTAATATTTTTGACAATATTCTATAAGCGAGTGGAGCAATAAAAATGCCCGAACGCACCAAAAACTATTTCGCTGGCTCAATGGAATAAACGTCGCAGTTAGGCTGTGCTGACTGTACGAACTATAGGGACTAGTGCCATGTGATACGCCCATCATTGACGACGATTGTCTTACGAGAGGCATTCAAATTTTCGGTGCGTTTATTGAAATATGAACAGCGACGACGATGAGGATGAAGATGAGGAGGACGCTGGCGATAAAAGTGGCAGAGCGAAGAAAATTTTCATATAAAGTACCTTTTGTTGGCATTTTAATGGCGCGCTTTATGGAAGGATTAAGCACATAAACTTGTCAATAACTCGAGTGCCTGAGAGTATGTACGAGCGAAGTACGAGCCGTGGTCCATAGTCCATATCCACTTCTTAATAATGTCACCGCAGACATTTGACTAACACACGCACACACACACTCACACACTTGCCGAACGAGCCATCTTATTTATGAGCTCAAGATGAAATTACTGCCGCATATGTTGAGCCCAAGAGTTGAGCGACTTATTAAGTACAAAAACAACAGATGAGCACATTATTGATATTCATTCGACGGTGGGGCCAGGGGCCAAATGCTCATAAGTGCTTATTGTGAATAGATGGAGCCCAGCCGAAATCTATCTGTGTTTCATATGCAAAGTGTACTCAATGATTTTTATAGTTGCGATATGATTATAATTGTGTTATGATTATGTCATACGTATAGATGGATCAAGGTCTATGATGAGTGAGGTATGAACAGTCAGCGAATTGTTATTGAAATTGAAAATTTTATTTAAGTATATTTTTGTATATTTACTTGTTTACTAGGTATAAATTTTATTTAAATTTATTTTAAATACTGTTCTACTATGTGATTCTCATAAGTTTTCATATGAAATTTTATAAAGACATTCCTTTGTTTAAACTATACACTATTATGTAGACAAACTGATTTTAAAAGTAGTCCATTATAAACTTCCTTCTAATTAAGGACAACAAAATCTTAAATGCATCGAGGTAATCTTTGATTATGAAGAGATTCACAGGAGTATAAGCACATGAAAAAACAGACATATTTAAAACTAAATAAAGACAAAAAAAAAATCGAAACCCATAACGAAGATTTTGTTTCTAAATCTTGCTCAAGCATGATACCCTAAATTCGTTTCACCTTCCTCAGCATGTATAATATTGTAATATCTATTAATTTGGCAACCTTTAGGATATTTCGCATATTTTCACTCGGCAAACTTCCGCTTTGGGTCGATGCTGCTTAGCAGTGCTTTTGGCTCCTGGAAATATGAAGTGAAGAAGCAGGCGAATTGCAAGTCCGCATCCAGCAGATTACATGACCCGCGGCAATTATTTTACGATGCACAAAGGTATTGTTAAGAGGCGAGGGCGGAGCAGTGGGGGCGGGGCAGCAGCCGGCAGAGAATAAACAGGCAAACAAGGCGAACAGCCAAGCAAAGTCAAATATGTTGAGATGCGGCCAGCCAGGATGCGGATGATATTGGCAGGAGGCGGCATGGGCGGGCGTGGGGGAGCGCAGTCAAGAGCTTGCCACAGTTCAATATGCAGCGGCAGGCAATATTAAAATATCTTAAGGATATTATGTTATTACGTACACATTACACAGCGCCGGCTCGGCCTGGGCGATGGGCATGGGGGAGGAGAGGCAGTGGGAGGGGCGATAACAGGATAGCAGGAAGCGTATAGCATGGCAGCCGGCAAACTCCACTCAAATGAGATAATTCCCTGTAAAATAATAATAATAAAATAAGCAGCCCGGCGCCCCTGAGAAGGGCCAGGCCCCGTCCATCCAAGCAGATAGAGCAGCCCTCTCACAGTTTTTATGATATTCATATTTTCGCATGCCCCGCCCCGGCCGCCCCCTGGCCAATTTTAAGTGCTTTTCAATATGAGCGAAATGCATTAAAGGTATCTCAGCTAGAGCGACGTTCACGTATTGTTTGAACACGCCGGGATTTACGTAGCCGCCGGCCACGTGGTGAAACGTTGCCTGTCCGTTCCGTCGAGGGCGTGCCACTGATATAAGTTAAGGCGCTATACGCAATGTAAAACAAAACACACACACACGCACACACACACACAGAAAGTGCGCTGCAGGGTAGCCAAAGCTGTCGAGTCAGCAATCGTAGCTGGCGCACAATTTTTAGTTTTGATCTAAATGTGTCAATAAATTGTAACACTTTCAGTCGGTCGCCAGAAACAAAAAGTCATTTCGGGCTAACAATAAAAAAAAGGCGGACAAGTTGTGTTTCCCACTCATTTGCTATACCCTGTAAGTGTTGTGTGTGCCTTGAGGGTGTTAAAGGCTAGTAAGTGATGGGAAAGCTATAGTGGCAGTAGGGACTGGACTTTCCTTGAACTAATTATGCATATATTTTATATTTATTTATTTATATAAGATGATAAAGCGAGAATTCAACTCAGGCAAAGCTGAAAATATTTTGTATAGCCTAACAAAGTAACAGAAAATTATCACAATAATATTTTTCCTGTGTATGACAAATTATTAAGTTTATAAACTTTATCTATTATATATCTAAGTATGACACTTTATATATATAATTCAAAATAATTTTGTTTATGCTATAGACATTTTCGCTAAGTATCATAATTTTCTACTAGATTAATTATTATGTATTGTCCTGATTTATTGGGTATTTGTTAGTTCCATCATTGCCAATCAGAACTCGCGCAGTTCTTATTGGAGTCTTGTTTGCTTTTCGCCACCTCAGCAAGTTTGGCAGAGCTGTAGCCCCAGTCTTGGTCTTATCAATGGGCTCGTTTTAAAATCAACGCCCGCGTATTTACGAGTTCCATGTGTGGAGCTTGGAGCTTGCTCGCTCGCATGAGCATGGGCATGGACATGGGCTAGGGTTTGGGCTTTTTGTCTCTAAGTCTCTCATTTCATTTATGGCTGCGAATGGGCTGGAAAACTTATCGCTCAATGCGCATCTGCCGAGCAATTCCAGCTGATGAGGACTCAGAGACTGAGTCAGTTGGTCACAATAAAAGGTTTTTATGCGCTCGAGTGGGATAAGCCAGGCGAGCGCCAAGTGACGTATCAGCAGTTGCTGCCACACGGCACTGAGCTCTCTCCCTCTCTCTGTCGCTCTCTCTCTCTCTCTCTCTCGCCGTACTATCTTGCTGTCTCGTTCTGTCAATTTATTGTCACTGATAAACATTAATAAATTAATTAGAATTATTGAAATGCGAGGTCTGCTGCTGCTGCTGCTGCTGCTGCTGCCAGGACTCTAGGTCCTTGTTTCCTGCTGCCTAGCTGCGAAATGCAAACACAGCCATGGACGCCATTATGCGCTGATTCATGTTGCATGCTTTGCGGCACACAGCACACATACACACACTCAGCGACAGTTGCTGTTCCAGTTGCTGCTGCAGTTGCTGTGGCCGTTGATGTTGCCACATTGGTGCAGCTGCCACACGCACGCACGCACGCACTTTGAATTAGTTTGTTTGAACTCGACGCTTATCTCAAGTAGTAGATTTTCGGCATTTTGTTGGCATTTTCGGATGGCTCGTGGGGCACGCAGCGCATGTGTTCGTTCCATTTCAGCATTTTGCATTTCGCATTTCGCATTTTGCAAAAACGAGCCCACAAAACGTTGCGACACTTTTATCAATTAAATTTACGCAGCGCATAAAAATATTCAATATGATTTATGCGACACTCGCAAAATCTTGTTTAAATGTCTGCGATACTTTTTTTGCTGTTGCTCTTTGCCAGACTTTGCCGGCAAATTAAATAGCCAGGTCTATGCTTTGGGCCACCTTTTGTTGTGGAAAAACTTGAAGCGTGTTTCCTTCTATTTTTATATATTTACGTGGGGTATATACGAAAAAGTGCATGGTAGAGATTGTCAGCTAGGGCTAGAGCTCTCCCTTACTGAAGCTATCGTATACAGTCATAGAGCCTATTAATTTATGGTTTATTGAGTAACACAATCCTTACCTCTTTGGGTATAAATTTCCGGATATATCTATAAATATCTTCAACATCATATCAACGAAACATCAGAGATTGATTCTCAATATTTGTACTGTTCATAAAGTAATTAAAATATAACTTCTAATTATCATACACATATGTACATGTATTAGGCACAAACCCCTAGAGTATTTGGCAAGTCGCTCATTCAATATGCTCAATTTTTTGTCCATGTTTTTTAATGCCATTAAAAGTTTTCGCTCGCTTTTAGCCAAAGTTTTGTGCACTAAGGTGCCTTTTTTTATTGGCCGCCAGTGTCCAGACGTGTTCGCCCCACAGGAATTTGGCTCAAGGTGGCGTACCAAAAAAAATACAAAAATAAAAAATAAAGGAAAATAAAATTCAAGTCAAGAAAAAACCGAAAATGAAAAAATTGAATAAAAGTTTTTTAGCTCACAAATGTTTTGCTGCTAATTGAAAATATCTGTTGGGTTCAATTAGACGGCGACTTCTGGAGCTGCCTCCGCACAGCCTTCGCGGCGGACAGAAACTTTGCCAGTGTTGAGTAACGGACAAAAAAATATATATAAGAAGAAATACGCTGATTTAAGCACTTTGCGAACATTTTTTGTGCCATCTACTTTTAGCCACAAGCTTTTCTGCGTGGTTGACTTGCCAGCTTGTTGAGGTTGACCTGGCAGAGCTGACAGAGCTGGCAGAGCTGGCGGCGGTTGATGGAGCACTCGATACGATCCGATACGATTGTTGGCGCAAATTAAAAACTTTTCCCAACTTACAGCATACAAATGAGCTGCCACTTACCTGCAGCTAAAGTTCATTGCAAGCTAACAGCTAGCCGAAAGAAGAAATGGAAAAACTTTAAAATGAGACGCACGATTGCATTGCTGGTCCCTGAGCAGGGGACAAATTGTAGTAGAAAATTGTTGAAAAAGTAGTAGAAATAGTAGTGGAATAGAAAGTGCAGGCAGAAAATTGTTGACGAACTGACTGATTGTCTGATTGATTGACTTGATCTGACCTTTTAACTGAATGGCTGATTGATTAAATGACCAACTCGCTGATTAATTGGTTAAATAACTAACTAGCTGACTTATTGATTGACTGACTAGTTGATTTGACTAACTGTGTGATTGATTAAAGTCTTTAAAATGAAATGGAATCGTTGACTGATTGATTTGCTAGCTGGCTGATTGACAAACTAATAAGCTAACTAACTGGTTCGTCTCTGCTTACATTGATGACTGACTTATTGATGAAAAGACTAAGTTTGACTGAGTGACTAACTAGTTAACTGACTGACAAACTATTGACTGATTGACTGATCAAATAACTGATTTACTAATCTGCCTGATTGAGTCATTGACTGACTAAATGATTGACCAACTGACTGATTGACTGACGAACTAACTGGGTAACTGGCAACTGACTGCCCAAATAAAGCCCAAACTCAGAGACCGATTGACTGATTGATGGACCTAATAGGAGACCGACTAGCTGATTGACTGATTGAAAAAGTAGCTCGAACACTGATTGATTGAATTACAGTTTAACTAACTGATGGATACAGTGACTCAGGAGGAGTGGCATTTATTCAAGAACCTTGTTCCTTTTCTCCTGTTCCTAATGAAAGTCCTGTTCAAAAATATATTTACTTGACAGTCTACCGTATATAATACCAGACTAATTCCAATAGAAATTGTTCAAGTTAGTGGAACAATTCCGAACTAAAGTCAATTAATCTGCTCTGCTGGCCAACTATGTTTGGCTTAACTAATGAATGAGCAAACATTAAGCTCACATGTTTGCCGAGCTGCCCCCGTTTCGATGGATGGGGCAGACATAATTAAACAAAATCAACCGTCAGATGCTGAACACAAATTGTCAATTAAAAGGTATTTAAACATAATACCCAGGTCAGGGCCTGTGCCGAGCGTTTAATCCACGTAAATTAGTGCAAAAATCAAGTGGATGCGATACCTTTGCCGCTGCTGGCCGTGCTGACAGTGCCAAACAGCCCAGCCGGCCGGCCGGCCCACATGGCCCCCCTCGTCCCGTGCCGTTGTGGTGGCACACGGTAAACACGATGGCATTGGCATTGGTGGCAACCGACACCAATAAAGCCAACAAAGCGTTTTTAGGGTTAAGTCCATGTCAAAGTGTCAGTTTAGTATCGGTATCATGTCATGTTGTTCCACAGATTGCCACGGTCTCCGTCTGTGTGTGTGTGCTTGAGGGAGAGGGAGTGACAGAGAGAGGGTGGGGGCTGCTGTGTGCTAGGCATGGGGTTTTAATTTCGTGTGCGGCAGCGGCAACATGATGCCAAACGTGTGGCAGCCCAAAGTCCCCAGCTCCGCTGGCTGGCTGTGCGTTGAGGTGCAACGTTTTACTAATGAATTTAACAAGGCTCTGCCGTCTGGACAGCACGAGGGCAAGTGGCATGCAGCACGTTGCACGTTGCACGTTGCATACTCATTAAAACGTCACTGCAAATGGAGTTGGAGCTGGCGCTGGAGCTGGAACGGAAAGCTGGCTGAAAACTGTTTGCCCCAGACTGGCATCAGCTGCACTTTGTTGCCTTTCTGTTTATCCAGCCAACATATTTTTCAAATGTTTCGCTTTGCATAAGTGAAAGGCCAAAAAGGAAGATAACCATGGCCCGGCACACACGACATTGCCGTCAACAACAGCAGCAACAACAACGACTATGATAACAACCTGGGGCAGGCAGTCAACAATGGCGCGCAAATTTACGGCTCACCTACGCGACTAGAAGCAGCAAAGATGGCAAAAATCTTTGAGGGTTTGAGGCCGGACAGCTGCCACATTCACGCACACACACGTAGTCATGTGTGCGGCTTATTTAAGCTTGTTTTTATGCGCCATGGCCCAGGTTGCTGTTAATCCAATAAAATTGCGTAATTAAATTTGTGCTTCATTTGGCGTTTGTCATGAACAACGTTGTTGCTTCCCCCCGGTTGTTGTTGTTCGTTGTTCGTTTTGTTTTTGCCACTGTTTGTTGTGGTGACAAATTTAAAACCTGTTGTCATTGCCACATCGAGGGTGGCAGCAGCGGCTAAGGCAACCCTTCAGCGTATCGCAAAAAAATCGCTGTACATGTCGTAATTTTTCAATTGTTGCATAATTGAAGGCAACGAGCACACACAGCACACACACGACGAGGACAATGCCTCACGTGTGGCAGGCGAAACAACAACAACAACAGCAAAGTGAAAATATTGGCAGCCAATGGCAAATTGTCGAAGCTGCCCCCAATGCGGCAGAAATCGAGGTGTGGCCATTGACTGCGTGTTGATGTGTGGTTATGTATGCCTTTTTCTCTTCTCTTTTTTGCTGCATTCTTTTTTGTGGCACTCTAGGGAAATATGTGTGTGTGTGTGTGTGTGGAAAAACGATTTTTAATTGTTGAATGCTTTGCGTTTAACCGCAGCACTGAAATTATGCAGGCATTGTCTGATAAAGTTCGTTCGTATAGACGCAATTGTGAATTTGATAAGGCCGCAAGACGATTCACTGCGTCACACGTTGCACGCAATTTCCGCAGGAAGTGTGCGCGTGTGCGTGTGTGTGTGGGCGTGTCTGTGGCAAGCAACGGGCCAGATAACATGCACCCAGACGAGTTGCAATTGCCGCCAAGCTGACTCAAAAGGCCGCTGACTTTGCAGCGCTGCCGATAAAAAGTCTCTTCCATTGCCTTTCCCTTTCGCTAGCATTCGCTGGCTTTCAACGTTACAACGTGCGGCAAACATGAAACAGGCGACTCAAGTGCGCAGCAATCTAAACGAGCCATAGTTTCAACTACTACGCCTAGCAGGCCTAGTGCCCACCAGCGGCCAAGTGCCAAGCACTGCCCGTCACTTTTGCGCCTTATCAGTCGCCGTCGCCGTCGCCGTCACCCGATGGGTCTGGCCAGCCCCAGTCCCCACTCTTAGTCCCTGCCGCAGTCTCTGTGTCAGCTGTCCCCCTTTGCCGTCTGGTAGCATTTGCGTGTGCTCTCGTTTCGCAGCTTCATTCAATCAGCGCGTCTGTTGGATGGAAAACCGCTACGAAATCTTTTCTTCATTTCATTAAATGTTCTCTGATAAGCGCAACTGCGTCAAACGAAAGCGTTGCTTGTGGCACGCATTTCTTTTGGTTTCGTTTTTTCAAAAGATACCCTGTAGAGAGGCTATGGAAAGGTATAATGTGAACTTCACAGTTTAGACTGCAGTGTGAGCCATAGATAGTAAAAAGTTTTTGGATAGATTGATGAATTAAAATATTAACTGAGTTAAAGCTTATTGTGTATTATTATGTAAATAGTGTAGTAAAATTTTTGTAAACCTAGCACACCTGTTTTCGTTTGTTATCAAGATTCAGCAATCAATAAATGAGCTGATTTTCTATCAAGAAAGTTTCGACTCAGCAAACTCTGAGCAGCAGACCTCGGATTGGCGGTCAGATCTACAATTGGCTATTTTAATAAAATGAATTTACATTTATAAATAGAATTTAACAGCTTTAGCCCCCAATTCAGCTTTTTGGAAGTTAGTTGATTGGGTTAAGGTAAAACGACATGCGGAATACCCTTCAATACAGCGTTGACCATATTTGGGGAACCCATCTGACAAACCTACAAGGTTAGTCATACTCAATAGCCCCATCTTCTTTTTTTTTTATCAAAGAAAAACACCATTTTTTATGTCGGCGATAATAACTATTTTATTTGATTCAAGTAGTCTCACCTTGATCATGTACGGCTTATTGTGACCGTCTCTGTAAAAAGATATAGGCTAACCAAATGGGTCCGTCGAATATGAAATATCTATATAGCTGAATATATACATATGTATATATGTAAGAATTTTTATTGAATATATATACATATCTATCCAAACCCTTTTCTGTCTGGTTTAGCTATATTAACTTTAAACATAATTTTGGCTCAAAGGGAATATATTTATAGAGCATCACCTAGTCAAAATGCCTAAAATTGTCTTACATTCATCTCAATTTATTTTTTGTGAGTATTTATTTTGGGAAGATTAAAACGAATACGTATGCTCATATATCTACATACACATGTACATACATATATGATGAAATGTAATTTAGCACATTTTGGAGAAATGTGACAAAATTTGAGGAACTGTGAAAAGCTGTCGCCCGCTGTGGAAATCGCTTTTGCTTTTTGCTTTGACTTTGGCTTTGGCTTTAATTAAAAAGTTGCGCTTTGTGCCCGGCGACAGGCCAAAGCATTTTCATATATGTATGGATGTATGTACATATATTCATATTTTGATGGCTGTGATTGCTTAAAGCTGCAACAGCGACAGCTGCTGCTGCTGCTGCTGCTGCTGTCGGTCAAGTAAATCGAAAAGCAAATGCACTGAGCAATATTAGTATGTGAAAGATATTAACAGCATACTTGGCATAACAATATGACCATATAAGACGATATAGTCCGAGACACAACCGAAGCCAGAGCCAGAGCCAGAGCCAGAGCCAAAGGCAAAGCCAAAGCCAGCAACAGGAAACAATTTTTCATAGAATTCCAGTTTTTATTAGCCGCCCACTCTAAACAAATGAGCGGGCAACAACAACGATTCGCTTTAGATGACTATGCAGCAGAGTCCTCTGCGGCATGCTTGCATTTTTGCTTAGCGACTGGCTTGGCCTGGCCAGGACTTAGACATGCCCTGGCATGTCTCATAAGACAATATAAAGTATGACAGCCATTTGGCAACACTTTGCGGGCCGTTAGCAGCGTCACCAAAAACCCTCCTAGCTCCAGCTCCTTCTCCTCTCTTATGCCAAGAGCAGCCCAAAGCAGCCCGAGCAGCCGAGGCCAAGACAACTTTTTAAATTGTTAATGCGAGCGCTCAGACAAAAGAGCTGTCATAATTCGCAGCAAAATATTGTCAAGCAACTTATGTGGAAGTACTTACATGATGCCAATTTACAACGCCTGGCCAAGACATTAGCCATTATGTGCCATCTCAGCCACTCTTGGCCCGCCTCTGCGACGGAAGTGCGCGCCATTTTCTAATATTGCAACGGATGTAATTAATATGCGCAATGAATGTGCCAACAGCTCTGCCACAATTGGCCCAATCCTAATGGCCATTACACTCGCATAATGCGCGATAATTGCTAAAATCTATTTACTACGTAGAAGGAGATGAAACGTCTCAGAGAAAGCTTCGAAAAGCAGCCAATCACAAGATGTGATTATTGTTGTCTGGAATGTGCCCATTAACTATAGTTAATTTACATTGCTTAGCCAAAAATAAGAGCTTGAAATTAAAATAATATCAATCCAGATAAAGACTTATATAGTCGATTAACATTTTGGGTGCAACGATTTTGTATACCCTGAACTCATTGAAAATGGGAAATCAGATGATAATATTTTTGTGAAAATGTATGTAACAGGCAGAAGGAGGCGTGGCAGACCCCATAAAGCATATACATACATATATTCTTGATTAGGGAAACGAGCAAGTCGATAACTATGTATATCCGTCCCCACGCCAGTATGTATGAACACCGAGATCTCAGAAGGTATAAAAGTTAAAGACCTGAAATTTATATATACATACATATATTCAAGTATACGAATATTAAAACATCATATTTTTCCGATAACTCATCTCATTTTTTATCGACAATTATCGATAATTCGATTTAGTTTCATGTAAGTAAAATAAGAGAATCTTAGAATTACTGGAATATCATATGCTTTCAGGGTCCAAGAAAACTGCTTTCAGGGGTTCCTAGTCGAGCAGTCTCGACTATATATTTTTACATATATTATATACTAAAACCGTTGTCTTTATATTTCATAAGATTTCTCCTTAAAACGAGCTTTGCTACTCATATCAAAATTCACAACACTATTCCATTATCGCATAACTAACAACAGATGAAAGCTAGGTGAACCTGGCGCTAAGCGTCACATCGAATATTTTTTTAAGCATAGTATACCATTTGAATAAGCAGAATTTTTAAAAAATACTTATTGCATTAAATTTAGTTTGTATATGAAGAACTTGTGTTATTCATAGAGTTTGTTGCTTTGGTTAATATCGCAGAATCATGGCCACTGCCATCAGAATGGACAGGGACGCACTTGTCAGATTCAGTGCTTCGTACATGTACTACGTTGAGAAGCACAAGCTGTTGGACATCATGAGCCGCATCCTGGCAGAGGCCACGTTGCAGCAGATTGAGGATGTGCGCCGTTGGCTGGGCGAGAACATACGGCGCATTGCTCAAGGTATCTACTCGAAGGCCTTGAATGCCTTTCATCTGGGCATCGATGCCGACTACTATCAGCTGCCCAAGAACTTCTACCATCGCATCGTGCTGCACGGTCGCGTCGGCTCGGGCCGCCGCTCGCTGGCCCATGTGCTGGCCCAGCGCTGGAATCTGCTGATACTGGATGCCGACACGCTGGCCTACCATCACATCAATGGACAAGCCCAGGGCAGGCAGGTGCCGCTGCTGCATGAGGGCATCGAGAAGCGCTCGGTCTACAAGATCTCGGAAGCCATTGGCAACATCATACAGAAGCGTCTGCTGCAGGAGGACGCACTGCATCGCGGCTGGATACTGATCAACTATCCCAATAACAGATGCGAGGCTCGCGAGCTCTTCGAGACCTTCAGCGTGCCGCCGAATCGGCTCATTTTCCTGCAGGTCGACGAGCAGACGGCGCGCATGCGCCTGCTGATGCGCAAGTACGCGCCCTGCCCGCAGGACAACATCACCTACATGGACTACCAGATGCAGCAGTTTCGCAAGAGCGAGCCCCTGCTCAACACCTATCTCAGTCATCGGCGCGAGGTGCTCTATGTGGATGCCACCGAGTGCTTCGAGACCGTCAAGTGCTTCATCATGTCACAGCTAACCAAGACGCCCTACGTGCTCGGCTACAAGTACGGCGAGAGTAGTCCAATTGACTAAATTGTCCCCGGCTCCAATTACCAGCTCCACTTTCACATAAATTATTGAATCTGTATGCGAGCCACAACAAAGTTGACTCCACATCTAAAAAATAGAAGAGAACGGTATTCCATAATTTCCCATGTCAATGCATTGTTTACTACTCGCTCAAGTGGATGCTGTGGTTGTTGTTGTTGCTGCTAGGGTCGGGGCGTAAAATGCTGTGCTTATCAGCTTTCTTTTGCCTCGACAACAGTTCTCGAACAGCCCTCCGAAAAGCGTAAACATTTTTCGTTTAGGTAAACAACAAAAAACGAAACCAAACGAAAAGAAAGTGATTTGAAATTATTGCTATTTGAATTTTCCATCATGAAAAAGGAAAAACACAGCGCGGAAAAAAAACTGTAGAAAAACAATAAAAAGAAAAACAAATGATTTTATGACCACAACTTAAGTGCTCAATTTTTAATTGTTTGACGACGCTGATAAGTAGCCGAGACAGAAATTGGAATGAATGAATGGAATGGCGAGACGAGGCTTGGGGTGGAGGTGGAGGTGGAGGCTGAGGCTGTTTTTATGGCACCCAAAAGTTCAATCAAAGTTTTTTACTCCCTGTTGACTTAACGCCGCCTGGCCGCAGGGCTCAGCAGCATTTCATTAGCCTCGCAGGTTGATGGCAATGACGCAATAGGCCACGGTCCACGGTCCCATTTCCATTCCCAATGCCCCAGCGTCCAATAGCCTAAATGAGACACTGCTCGAACACAATTAAAGAAAAAGCAAAGCACAAAAAGCAAACACAAAATTTATTAAGTAAAAAACTGCGTTTTATTGCACCACCAATGCAGCTGAGCTTAGCGCACCACCTTGATGTCCATATTGAAGCAGCAGCGCTTGCTGCTCACCGGATCCTGGAGGGCCCAGCGTATGGTGTAGGTGCTCACTGGAAACTTGGACTCGATGGGCACTTGGATGGCGTAGGTGTGCTGGACGCCGGCCTTCACGGGGCAGCTGGTGGACTTGCAGGCATCCTTCTCCAGGGTGACCAAGGGCAGCAGCTCCGCTTCGCTCTTTACCCAGTTGAGCGAGGCCTCCAGTTTCTCGGCGTCGAACTTTGGCGTAAACTTGAAGGACATATGGGCCGGACGGCGGCGGCGTATGCGACAGGCCAGGTTTTCCAGAGCTTGTGGGCACGGATCTACGCGGATCTCATCAATCGAGCACTGCTCCTCGGTTCCCGCGCAGGTGTGAAAGTTAATTACCTCTGCGTGGGCCAATGCGACCAGCAGCAGCAGCAGCAGCGACAACGACAGCGACAGTGACAGTGACATATTGGCTTGAGCGTTGGGAATGGAATGCGCCGTTCGACTGATCTCACAGCAGGTCCAAAAGGCTGCCAGCAGCGCCTTATCGCCCGGTCAAAGGTGAACGGAGCGCAGCGTCACTGATAACAGCACAGATTCACGGCCCGTGAACAGATAATGCCTGACACAGATAAGAACTACGAACTACTCACTCCTAGGCTTACGACGCACTCAATGCGGCTCAGCTCGAAGGTAGCTAAACTAATTGCCGCAGCAACAGCTAGTCATTCGAATGCACGAATATGTAGTACAGGCAAACGTTTCCCAGCTTCACACTAGTCATCTGGGTTGCGAACTGTGTGTCTATGAGCTACTTCTTCAAATGAGTGTGTTATACAAGGCTACTTGGAATATATGATATATATAACTGGAACAGATCTTTGCTTATGCAATATAGTTCTATACACCGTAGATATATTCTTCTATATATGCATGCATATATTGTACTTCTAAGTACAAAATAATCTGGTTATAATAACGCTCAAGGGACTGCCGTATCTGGAAGACGCTATAACCATAAAAATTTTTTCATAAAAGATTATCTGCTACAGATTTTCGTTACAGATTTTTGGTATCAATAACCGTACGGATGCTATAAACGGAGTCATTAGAACCAAAATTCAACTGTATATGTTTCTATATGTCCAAATGCATAAATATATGTATAACAGTTCTAAATATATGTCTCTATATATCTCTGGAATTATTGTATTTTCAGATATATAAAAGTTTTGACCAATCAGCAAGCATGCATCATTTTGAAGGCATTTCATATGTATATATAAGAGCACCTCTCTTTACGATTCTCATTACAGCTCAACCAATCATTTTATTTTGTCAAGTCATTCAAATATGCATTTATATAACATTAATTTCTAAAATAATTTATAAACCCAATTTGTTTACACAGTGTTAGCCATAAGGCACGTATATCGCCACGCTTATCAAGCTGACTAGCTGCTGGGGCACTGTACAGCTGCTTGAACAGACACAGAGGCTTACAGTTAGACATAGGGACAGACAGACGGAGAGCTGGACGGACGGAGTAGCAGACAGACGAATTGTTGTCAGTCACAAGCTGTGCGCACGTCGGAAATTTGAGACGATTCCCGCGAGAGAAGTGCACTTCAGTCACTCAGTCATTCAGTCTTGAATGCAGCGACTCTGTGCAACGCAGTTCGAAGCTGTCAATATGCCAGGCCACGACGACAATTGCACGGCTCATTTGCGGGCACATATGTCAACGGCAATGGCAACAATATTTCTAACAAATTTGTGGACAAAGGGAAAAATGTGACAACACGAAATTGAAGCAGTCAAAGAAAACCCGACCCCGACACGCTTTAACAACACTTACGCCTCACGACGCGTCGCAATTTGATGCCATATTTTGATCATGCCCAAAGGAGCCAATTAAATGAGCAACTATATATATATATATATATCAGATACATTTTCGGATGCAAAACATGTTTTTTAGCGCTCAAATGCAAACAAGTTTTTGCCCCAAAAAAAATAAAGAGCCAAATAAAAATTGATAGAAAAGTTTTGCGGCCAGCGCATAATTAAGAGACGTTCAGTCAAACTTTGATGGAAACACGTTTTCCGCTATCCTCAGCGCATTTCATTTCAGTTTTTTTTTTTTTTTTTTTTTATTTCTTGTTCGTGTTTTATTTTCTGTTAATATATTTTGCATAAATTATGAATGTTTTTTCTCTCTGTTTCCGCATTTCCCTTGGCCTTTTTATCGCCAGCGACTTTGCGCCTTTATCAAAGTCCACTGAACGGTGAATCAACAAAAGCCAAAAGCAAAACCAAAACAGAATTAATTCATTAAAGAAATATGCAAAGTATTAAAAAAATATTACCAACATCTTGCCTGATGGGGTGCCAGAGCACAGTACACAAAAAAACAAAAAAAAAAACTGGAAAAAATGAAATTTATGTTTTATTACTTAATGAACTTACCGCAAATTAAGCCAAGGGTGGCCGACAAAAAAAAAAGAAGAAGAAGAAATACAGCCAAGTCCGAGCTGGACGCATCTGCCCGTCTTCAATTAATATGCAAAAAATGTCAACAGCAACGGCTGCCAGCGAGAAAGTGTGTCCAGTCTGTCCGCTCAGTGTGATGAAAGCAAATTGGTTAGCAATTAAAGACAAGTTCTTTTAATTGAACACGTGATCAAGCAGCTGGCCAAGGCGTGAAAAAGGGTTAATCAAGTGCTGGGGATTAAGTATCCTGCGTTCATTTTAATCAAACTTGAAGACATGAAAACTTGAGCTGATTTGGGTAGAAATCTGAGGGACCGAGAAACAGATGTAGAGCCACAGCCGGATGAGATGATTTGTAGAAAGATCAATTTCATTTTTAGTACCATTCCTATTGCTTCTAGTCAAAGTTAATTAGAAATCAATGCAAAATTTAATATAAATAAAATGAAAATGTAATCATAAAAAACCAAATTTAATATAAAACCAATAAATAAAATAATAATAATAGATAAAATTAATAAATAAATAAAAAATAAATACATAAAAATAAAAATATACATTTTAAAATAAATTCACTAAAAATAAATAACAATTTAATATTAAAAATTAAATTAATTTTAACAAACCCAGTTCGCATATTGTTAAACTATTTCAGATTAGAAAATGTGAAATTGCATAACAGTTCAGATGTGATTCGCACTTTTAATGGGGAATATTAGAACAATATTGGGCGGGGGCACGAAAGTAATTTGAAGAGCATGAAAGCATTTGGAGAGCTGATGCCAAGGCAAATGCTGGCCATCATTTGCGGGCCAAATGTAGCTTGTGATTTGCGCAGATTTGGGCAATGCCGCTGGCACGCCCCCCGCCTTGCCTAGCATCAATGGGCAAGAGAACGAGGACAGCGGAGCCGGAGGCGATGAACTTGGGCAAATCACCTCAAGCGTCATAAAAAGTCAAATGAAATAAAAGCAAAAGCCGCTCCAGCCAGCAGAGAAAAACGAAAAAATAATGAGTACATTGAGATGGAGCCGGGCCAGGCCATCCAAACGGTTGAGTACTACTGCGACGACACTCGTATCGCGAGGATTTTTATTTCTTGGAATAATCTGGGAGCGAGCACACGACTAATCTTCATTTAATTTCATTTGCGCCAGCAACTGAAATTGAAACCGAAATCGCAATCGCAGCTGGAGTTGGAGTTGGAGTAGGAGTTGGATGCTCGGGGTCGAGATACCTTCGGACTGGCAAGGACAATGTAAGGACATTGCGAGCGCCCAGAGACAGTGCCAGCCAACTGGTTGCCAAGCGAGCTGAACGAGGGGGGGGGGGGGGGGGGGGAAGTGGGGCAGGGATTTGTAACATTTCATTGGCTGTGGCAGCGCTGGTGGCGTCAAGGAGATCAAAAGTATGCGACACCGTGGCTTAATTCGATTTTAACAATTGCATGGCTGCTCGCACAGCCAATGGCAAACGACCAGCCACGTCTCTCCCAGCCAGCGGACTCTAATTGAACGCCCAAGACGGCGACTCGAGCTGTAGCTGGAGCTGGAGCTGTAGCTGTAGCTGGTCCTGCTTGGCGCACATAAAACTAATCCGACGTGTGGCGCCGGCAACTTCGTCAGCGTCTTCAACAATTTGAATTTAAATGTCGTCTTGCTTTTTTATTTCTATTTTTATATCTGCTGTTAAGCTAAATACAAAAAAAAATATATATATATAAAGAGAGAGAGGGAGAAAGTGAGAGAGACATATCCAAGTATGTGTATAAAAAAAGAGACTAGCTGTGCCAAGGAACCTTTGCGAATTGAATTAAAAGTGTCGCCGAACGTGTCCTTGTCCTTGTCTAGCACGTGCCCTCAGCTCTGAGCTGTGCGTCCCTTGTCTGCCTTATGCTTAGGTGTCGCTGCTCTGCCTCCAGTCAGCGGGCCCCACCACTTACAACCCGCACAATCTACGCATCTATTGAGAATTTTATTGCTCGGAATAATTAGCTGAATTAAGCACACAAATTAATTGGCGCCGCCAGCGAAGCATATGTGGAAAAAAAGAACAGTTTATATCACATACATATATAGACATATAAGGACAAAGGCGAACAACACAAACGAGCTGAAGAATTGAGCTACAAAAGTCGAGCTGATTTACTTTTATAGGCATTTGGCTAAAAATTGAAGCTCAACCAGATTTATGCACTTCACCGAACCCAACTCTGATAAAGCAAATTAAAGAAGAAAACAAAAACACAAAATAAGAAAAACAATTCTTATTGGAACATTTCGCCTGCTCGCTCCAACCGTTGTACTTCCTCTTTCGCACTCTTTCTGGCTTATCGCTAGCGTGAATGTTGCACAAAATATTTGTTTATCAAAGCTAAAATGTGAATATGACCCAAAAATATGTATATTTTCGAAGAAATAAAAGTGTCAGTTGTACTCAAGAAATTTCCGAAAAAGGGGCAATTTTTAAATATTAAACAAGTAGTCCAGGAAATACGACTAAGAGATACCCTGTAGCCTGAGGCCTTTTAAAATTTATACTAATTTTCATAACATAGATACTTTGAGAATGATATTTTTATTTAATGAAGCTAAGACATACATACATACATTTTGTATAAAGCAAATTAATACAGAACAAGTTTTTCTCAATATCACAAACCTTCATACACAAATACATATACATACATATATGTAGGTTTGCCAGATGGGTTCGTCAAATATGGAATCCAGTGCTCTGTAATAAAATTATTTCTTAATATGTGCAAGAAATGCCAAAAAAAAGTTTTTTTAATATCCATATAGATCAATTGGATGGACATCAAGATGGACATGATAAATGTCATCGATAACTTTATATAGAATCGATTGTGTTTATTATATTGCATCAGGTCATATCGAGTCTGTAGCTCTTTGAGTCTTGGTACATATCTATATATATATACATAGATACAGAATTATATTGAGGAAGCTTAATAAGTTCTTTTAATCAATTTACATACATATGTATATTATTTCGTGTATAGTTTTATCTAATGATTTCGTCATCTTCGTTTATTTACAATCGTTTTATCAAAAGCAATATCATCTACATTTCTAAGTGTTTAGAATGTAGAGAAAAAAATAATTATATGCTTAGAAAATATACCACACAGCCCAATAAGTTTAGTCTACTATATGACTATTTGACAGTTAAGCCTATGTCACATATGTAAGAGTCCACTTTGGGATAATCAAAATGCATTAACTAATAATATTTAGTCGAAAATTACAACACTGCTCTGTTCTATATGATTACCTTTCAACACTAACAACATGTAGTGCTTTCTGATTAATGTATCCACCCAAGCACACTAAACATATACCTATGCAGAGCAAACTCTACTAACAAACAGTTTCACTTACATGTGAATCAGAAAAGCTCTAAACTCTGAGCAGTTATATAGCGCTTTATCTAAGACCCACAAGAAACTATGATCTTTTATTTACTTCGAAATGAGTTTCTCGAGTTCATTATGCGATTGTATCAGTGACTTGTAAACAGTTTCTATTGTTATAATACTTTAACTATTATCACAGGAGCCCGTATTTTAGCTACGTCTGTTTTTATTACTCATGTCAGGAGACGCCCACTGCATATGCCAGTTGCAACATGCTGCAACAACAACAACAACAGCAGCAACAGCAGTAACAGTAACAGCAACAAAGGCAGCAACTGGAAGAGAAAAACATTTTATGCAAAAAGGTTTTTAATTTAAATTTCTCGAGTTGACGTGTGGCATGTGCCGACGTCGACGTCGACGTCGACGTCCTTGCCTTTGTCCCTTGACGTTTACATCTGCAGAAATGTGGGCAACGTCTCCGTGGCGCATGGCCAAAGAAACTACCCACATGGCTCAGCCCTAAATACACCCACACCCGCCCACACACACACACACACACACACACACACATTGGCCATGCACAATTGACGCTTACATTGTTCTCGAGAATTATTATGTGGTTTTCATCGGGGAGCTGGCGCACATGTGTGCCACAACGACGACCACGCCCACATTGCGAGCCATAGCTTATCAGTGAGCAGCACTTGAGGTGAGCCGGCAGCACCGGAGCGTCTGTCAGAGATGCTTAGGTTTTATAGGGGAAAACTGAAAATTTATCAGGCAGCAGCAGCAGCAGCGGCAGCAGCAAAACCCTTTTTAGCTACGGTCTGCTTAAGTAGTTAAATGAATCTGGCTCGGGAGGTGTGCATCTTGGCTTGTGGTCCACTCGAGAGTAAGACAAATTTCCTTAAGCCCACAGGCAACGACCACAGCCTTGGCAGCAGCAGCAGCAGCCTCGGCAGCATCTCAGCTTGGCAATTAATAAGGGCAACTCGAGGCCAAGACGAGTTGCTTTGGCGTGGCAGCTCATGTGTGACCCATAAATTTCAATTTTATTGGCCAAGGTGTTGCTGGGCCGGCAAACTTTTAATTGTAATTAATTTGGCCCTTTCTGCAGGGGCGCCAAGCAGCTAACCAGCTAGGCAGCCAGCCAGCCAGCCAGCCAGCCAGCCAAGTCGTGGGTGGTCTCAGCTGACGGCTCTTCAAGTGCTGCCAACATAAACACACGGCTATTTATGCCAGCCCAGAATTGAAACAGAATTGAAATGCAATGCAGCAATTTTTTCGGACGCGGCAATTTGTGCCGTTCGCCAGCTTTTGACTGACGTTTTGTTTGTTTTGCAAAAAGCCAAAACCGAATCGCTCCCTGGGTGGTCCGCACAGCACGGCTGCCATCGCATCTTATTGCATTGCCCGCCTATGCCAGCCAATCTCGAGGTTAGTGGCGTGGATCCGACCAGACCGCGGCGCTGTCAGGTGCAAACCCGTTGAACTTGACAGCCGACGGCATTTTGTGGCAACAAAGTAGCAAGAAATCAAGGACACAAACAGAGAGAATCTTGAAAATTACATACTATTTTTATGAAAAAGAAAAGAAGATCAAAATAATTATAAAAATATTAAATATTATTATTATAAAAATTTAAAATATAAATAACAAAATAATTTATCTTATCAATAATTTCCGGTAATTTGCTAAAAATTTTATTCATTCAATATTTAATAATATTTATAAACATGAAATTTACAGAATAAATTATATTATTCATCAATCATATAATTTTTCTTAAATAATAACATATAAAATTATATAGTGGAAATCTTTCAATTCAATCTTTCAATTGCAATATTGATTACTTCTATATCACATATATTATTATTATTAAATTATATATTTAGGTTCCAAAAAACTAAAAAATAAACATAAATATTTAAACAATAATGAAGTAGAAAATTAGAATTAGAAAATAATTAAAGAAAAATTTGAGAAAATTATAGACTGACAGACAATAATAATACTAATTTTTCAGAATAGCTTCAACTTTATAACTATACAAGATATTCAGATATTTCTCTAAAAACGCCTTCAAGCTACCTTTAGCACTATAATATAATAGCTACAATGACATAATAGCTACAATTACTGCAGACAAATTACTTGCTATAGACAATCTCCACAAAACAGAAGAGAACTCTATAACGATAAAGGTGTCTGAGCTGAGCCCAAACTTAGTTTTATTAGTCCAAGTAAGACAATAAACGATTAAAGTTCATGGTCAAATATGATAGTCACATATCATCAGTGGCAATCCAAGGGGACTGTGTAGAGCAGAACCCTTTTTGGGTCTCTGCCTCAGCTCCCGCGTCTAGCCTCCTGCAATCCCAATCCCATATGTAAATGAGACGTACACAAAATGTTTTGCGCTGTTTGACATTCGGGCGTCTTTATCACTCGAGAGTTGCTGAACAACTCGTTGCTGGAGCTGGAGCTGGGGCTGGACCTAGGACTGGAGCTGGGGCGAAACTTGTCTAATAAGTTTGCATATCCCGCAGGATATAAAGCAGACAAGCAGCAAACGCAACTCACAAGTTGCACAGCAAGCAAATAACAGGATTATGAAGCGAAAAAGGGACCAGCCAACAGCCAACAGCCAACAGCCAGCACGAAGTCCTTGACAAGCTTAAAGAGCCATCGTGAGTCCGCTCGTTAGTGACCCAAAGATGAATTCCTTAAAGGCTTACGCCTAGGTGTGTCCCACATGCCTACAAACTGAGACTAATTTATAATATTTAAATGTTGCCCCTCCCTCCCCTGCCCCTTACCAACATTAATGAGCAGCTCTGCATTGACTACTCGCTTCTTTCACTATTAAGACTAATGAGCGGGGCCAGTCTGGAAGCGAAATGACTTCATTGCCCAGCAGCTGCTGCATGCAGAGGCGAACCTGAATTCACTTTGAGAATTTATATACATACATTTATATATCAGAGACGACAATGAAGCAGATGATGTCTTCGTGTGGGCGTCGCTCTGCAGAGAAGGTGGCGTTCCTTCTGTTTTTTAAGAATTCAGATTTCATTTGCAATGCCAGCAAATTTCAGCACGTTTTGTATATCAAAGCGGTGTGAGCATATGTGTGAGTGTGTGTGTGTGTGTGTGTGTGGGTGCTTGTCTTGTGCTTTCCGCGAAATATTTTTTGGGTGGTCAAAAAAAAAAAAATAACGAATACCACAAAACAAAGTCAACGTTGAAATCCCAAAATTTTGTTTATTTATTTTTCTGATGACTTTTTTCTCGCCTCTTCATTTCGATAAATGTTTGCGCAGATCGAAGGACAGATATAGCTTATGGGAAGCACCTCTTGGCCGCAAAGTGTTAAAGTTCTGCTACACATATGCTACACACACACACACACACACTCACACAGAGCAACACGGGCACACACACGTCTTGTAGTCCCCAAAAGCAATTTGCGGACGTGCATGAAAAACTTTTACTGGCAGCAAATTGAAATTAATGTGAAGCTGAAGTAAAAGTGGCTTAAATGCACACACGGGCCGCATTTTGGGAATTGCACAAAGTTTTCGAATCCAGTTTTATACGACTAAAAGTAGCTGCCAGATACTCTAGCCACAGATACTTATGTTATTCTCAAGCACAGTGATAGAGAGAGAGAGAGGGGGAGAGCGAGAGAGAAGGAAATAGTTTTGCTTGGGTTTCAGTTTTCATAGCTGAGTTTTAAGCCGCCAAAGCTGTTGATTATAAGTTCTTTAGTGGGCGGGCTTAGGCTCTTTGGCTGCAGGCACACCTCACACACACCTCAACACACGCACACACACACACACACCCAAGTACAGCACGTGGCTGGTAATAGATATTGCCAGATAGACACAAGAATAAAAACAAACAAACAAAGGCGCAAAGTGCTGCTGCCTCTTGAAGGTGGCGTGGGGGCGTGGCAGCAAAGTTAGGTAACTGCCAGAGTCTATGCAAGGCAACCCGTTTCGATTGAGCCAACGATTTGTGAATTGCACTTCCTGTCTGTAAATAAGAGAGAACTATAAATTCTCCAACTCTCGGCTCCTTGAGCGCGATTTGCATGCGTGCCGCCTCAGCTAGGTGGCTCGGTCTTGCCTCTCAGCACTGGCAACGGATTCAGCATCGGAATCAGACTCTAAGAAACTTGCCTGACTGGCGTCTTGGCGCTGACTCCATATCAGTGTGTGTGTGTGTTTGCCTTTTGTATTTGTTAGCTTAACAGCAAAAGTTTGCCTTTCAAATCGAAAACTAGAAAAACGTTGCATTTTATTACGCTGCACGCGTTACGAATTGTTAACCAAGACTTGGTCGTAGGTGGCAACAACTTCAAGGACTTTAAAAGGCAATTTGCCCGAGAGTTGTCATCAAGTCTGAGAATTTACGAGCTCTATATGTGCACTACATATAGTATGAAAATAATAATAAAAAAAAAAAGAAAAAGAGTTTTATGATTAGTTACGAGTATGTAGATCTAGCTACATTGGCAATTTAATTGTCAAAGGAGGGGACGATAGATAGATAGAGATAGAGATAGAGATAGATAGATAGACATAGATAGATATAGATAGGTGGAGATAGTTACAGATATAGATAGATGGGGCTAGATAGATAGAGATAAATAGAGAGAGATATATAGAAATTGATATAAATAAAAACATAGAGATAGTTGGATAGAGATGGATAGATAGATAGATACAGATATATAGAGATAGACAGATAGAGATGGATAGATAGATATAGGTAGATATATAAAGATAGCTAAATAGATATATATAGGTAAAGATTAATAGACAGATAGATAGAAATAGATAGGTAGATATAAATAGGTAGAGATAGATAGATAGAAACACATTGATAGAGATAGATAGATAACATTTTCTCATTTCCTTGAAGAACCAGTTCGTTCATAAGTATTTCATGTATAATGGGAGCTGCCTGAATTTTTAGCATGCATTTCAACTAGATTAGACAAGATTAAAAGCTGATTAGGCGATTTTTACTGAAGAAGTTGAACACATATTTTTAAGAAATCATAAATGAAAACTTCATATCTGTTAGGATCTAGTTCATAATAATACAGTATATGCACTTTAAAAAATGAGAAAAATATAATCACGATCTTCGTGATTTTTGGTTGAGTAACTTACTTTACAGGGTAGCTGAAAGTCGTGCCTTTGTGGCTGCTTGCTTTCGTAGCACGTGGCACGGCCAGCTGCTGGAGCTACCTTAACAGGCAGCTGTAGCTCTAGGAATGTGTACTTCTCCTCCTGCGATGCTGTGAGCATAGAAGCTGCGCTCATTCGATAGCTATTCTAAATATTTCACTATTTGCTTGGCTCTGAGCTTCGCTTGGTTGATGCCATTGGCTCGATGTTCGCAATTTTCTTGCGCATTTGTTTGCATTTAATATTTGTTTGTTTGTTTGTTTGTGCATAACGGCAAAAAGTGTTTTCCACAGGAAAAGGCAAAAGGAACTCGCTTTTGTCTCGCTCTCTCCCTCAATCTCTCTCCCTCTCACTGTCCCTCTCTGTCTTTCTCGTGCTCTCTGTGAGCTGTTTGTTTTAAGTGAATAATGCAAATTTTATGCTCTTATATAAGCGCAAAACTTTTGCACATGAACATGAAAATATGTGTGTAGTACACCCTCACACACACTCGCACACACTCACACACACACATGCACTCTCATAGTGGAATGCAAACTTTTATTGTGGGTTAAAATGAACTTCCGCTAGCTGCAGCCGGAAGTTCATAATTTCAGCTGATTTGCGAAAACTTTTTGCCAGTTTTGCATGGATTTTTCGTTCGGTTCTTTTTCTTGATTTTCATTTGGTTGCTGCTTAAAGGCGATTTGCTTGGCGCTGTTGACTGTTGACAAAGACATTTCGCTGGCCAATTTTGAGTAGCACGCAACAACAAACACAGCCATTTGATTTGTTTACCCAAAGGACAGACGTGCTGCAGCAGCAGCAGCAGCAGCGGCAGCAGCAACAGCAGTGACCAAAAGGCGTAGGTATACAATCTCATCTCCTAGATACACAAAAACTGAATGTGCCATGCCTCTGTCTCTGCCTCTGCCCCAGCTCTGCCTCTGCCTCTGCCTCTGGCTCAGACATGGGCCCTTTGCACTCCTGACTGCCTGCGCGTTTTTGGTGCACATGTGTTTGCCAAATGTTTGCCACGGCATGTGAAAAATCTACCCAAGTCCGATACGAATGTGCTCTCTCTCTCTCTCTCTTTCTCATTGTATGTGCGTGTATATCTCTAGAGGTGTGATCCGAAAATGGAATCGTTGCTCGGCATGGCATAGCCTCGCATAGCCAAGGCAAACGGAAATCAAATGCAGACATAGCACTGAATGCACCCTTGCCGCCCGAGCATATCCTTTTCGCCTGTATCGTACATTTTCTACATTTTTATTTTAGGTAAAAATTTCACACATTTTGTTTATGTATGCGGCCGCCTGTCGTGCGCGTCTGTCCAAAAGGCGTTATCGGCGCTACCGCTACCCGACAATGCCGACGCGTTAAGAGCTCAGCTTAGAGTTATGAATGAAAATGTGCGACGCCCCAGCACCCATAAAGACTTTAAAAATACCTGAAAGAGCGCACCAAAACGAATGCCTAATGCATTCATATTAGCGAAGAGTCTGCAGAAAAACTCTGACATGCTATATATGAGTTGACGGTAAGCTCTACTTGGGCTTTCAGAGTTCAGCTTAGAGTTATGAATGAAAATATATGACGCGCATACACATGTAAAAGTCTTTATATAAAAGAATGGTCTAGTACATGCGCTTGTATTAGTGAACAGAATAACGAAAAAACTTTGGCCTGGCAGCTGAGTTGACTTTGATTGCCACAGTAAAGTTTAGAGGCAACTCCACAATTCCAAAGTGCAGCCTCTAAACTTTACATGAGTAGTGTAGGGCTTTATAGTACTTTTTAGGCTAACCTCTCAACTAAAATTTATGAATAACAATAGCTGCAAAGACTTCACAAACATCTATAAGAATATGATCAGACAATAAAGTCAGTGATTTGTAGTGGTAATATTTACAAAGGATAAGCTGGAGCTGTGCATAAGAACTTGAAGATCTATCGATTATTAGTGATATACCTATGGTAATAAAATAGTATGATAGTAATATCGTAATTTAGTACATCCACATGAAAATATTTACATTTATTGTAAGTAGTTCTCACTGAGAACCCAAATATATTTCAATTGAAATGTATTATTATGTAGATCATATATCTTCAAAAGATATTGCAAATCAATCAATCATTTTATAAAAATAATGTGTAATAATTATTTTTAAATATAATAAATAAAAAATATTTTTCATCCAAAAATAATAATTATTACTTATATTTTTGTCACATTAGTTTCAAAAATTGAAAAAAAAAAAAATACATTTTTAAATAGCGAAAAAACTAGTTCTATTTTTAAATTTTGTTTATATAATTTTTAATTGTCACAGTCCCTGCTATTAATATATATGTATATACATATATGACCTATATAGCCCAATAGAATACATACTAGAAAAGTATTTCAGTTCTCTGTTTGATCAACTTTGCATTGGACACCATTAAGATTCCGCCGTAGAGCCCAAGAATATCCGCATATGCTTTGTCGCATGCGTGATTTGTGCGCATGCAAAAGTTCGCTAACATGGTGATCAAGTGGTTCGTTCGGCTTCTGCATTCGCTTGGTAGCCATGCAAGATGAGCCAGTTTCCAATTGCAATCACTCAAACTGACTGAAGCACGCACAGTTGACCCAGTGCGGAATCCACTTCCCGTTGGGCGAGCAAAGAGCAAAGTCCAGGCGCTGCTTTGGCATTTCGCATTAATTAGACATGCGGCTCGGTGAAGTGTTGTGCATATCATTTGTCTTCATCAAAAGAACTGTTGATAATATCAGTTAAAAGAGGCAATGCACACACATATTTTTGGCGCCAGCAAATGCATTAAATTGCATTGCAAACCGAATCCAGCTGCAGGGTAGGGGGTAGGGGGGCGGTGGCGGCAGCTGCCAAGTGGCGCCTATTATAAGTTAAACAATTAAAATTATATGGCAAATGTGACAAGTGGCTGGCGCATACCTCAATTAGCATTTGAAGAGACCAATGACAGACGGATAGACGGACAGACAGACGGACAGTTAACAGCGGAATGAAATAGAGCTACCTCGCAACCGCAACCCTCTCAATGATTAACGCCTAATTACAACAGTTACTAAAGCGCAGTTCGTCTATTTTTAGCTAAATGACGACATGGCTGTCATTACCCCTGGAGACTGTCAATTAAAGCCGCACGGCCTGCAGGACATTGACTTCGGCCGAGTGCATGTGAAGTGGCAGCCAAGTGTCGTGCGGAATGTGCACTGAGCGACAAAATTACACAACAGTCAATTAAAATTAATAACTTTTGCAAATACAACAACAACAACAACAACAGCAGCAGCAAAAAATCGAGTAATCAAGTCACAGTCGGGTATGCGCTGGTGCATAATACTCGCCCAAGGCAGAGACTATAAATAAGTTCCTAAAATCTTTGCTGCTTGTTAAAGATTTTTCACTTTTCCATTCTGCTAAGGCTCGTATTTATATACATAGTATTTCATCTATCCTTAGAGATCCCATGATCCGAATATCAAATAATATAGATTCCCTATCAATTTATAATTAATATATTAAATTTATATCTATCATATAGACAGAGTTATATCACACAAGAGTTATATCTACACTCACTAACCCAGTATATAAACCGCGATTTATAAAGTACTGCTAGATCTTTAACAGATGATGTTATACGATTTCCACTTTGTCAAGTTTCTAAGGTCCATGTCGATATAGTAAAAAGGACTACCCTTAGAGTAACTCTAGCTACTGAAATCCAATGATTCAAATAACAGATATTATAGATTTTCTCATAAGTTTATAAGGCATATACAACAGATTAATTTCCCTCCATTATAGATAGACTTCCATAAAACCAATACTCCTTTTACGCTCGCTTAGCCAGCACATAAACGACAGTATGGGTGTGTGTGTATTTGTGCGCTTCACATGTGTCAGCTGAGCGAGGCACAACGAAAATGTATCCGACAGATACACGAAAATCGTTCGCTCTGAGCTGCGCTTGAGGCACGCACACGCGCTTTTCGTTTAAAAACCATTTCAAGTTGAGCTCTTTTTCGTTTGTTGTTTCTTTTTTTTCTTTTATTAATTTTTAGCTGCCGCATTTTATGAACTGCTGCAGCGGCACAATGCGTGCGTGTGTGTGTGTGTGTGTGCGACTGGTGCAGCAAAAAATGTTGCAAACAGCGAACAGCATGAGGCAACCTTTTTGGCATTGAGCGCTTTATTAGTTGCAAGTGACATGGAAATGCGCAAGAAATGATGAATCAATTTTGAAGCGACTTTTACTCCATTTAAAGTGGAGTCAGCAGATAACCAAGAATACAACACTTAAATAGAAATAAAATTTTGATATGTTTTGAATTGATGAAAGACATGGAATTATATGAACGTTTGAAGGTGTAAAAGAAATTCGAATAAATAAATAAAAAATAAATGTATAAAATGCACATTAATTAGAATACAAAAAAAAAAAAAAATTAATGTCAGTTAAAATTCAATTTTTATTGATTTTAAAAATTAAAAAAAAAAAATTTATCTTCTTTTATCTTCTTCAGACGGACAGCCAAATGGACAGAGCTAAATCGACTCAGCTCATCGTCTTCATCAAGAATATAAATTCTTTATGGTGTATGCCACGCCTGCTTCTCCTTCTTAAATATATATTTTCACAAATATATTTTACTTTGATTTCCCATTTTCAATGAATAGAGCTTATCGACACAAAAGTAATTCTGTGAACGTTTGTTGGAATTTTTGGATTTTTTAGAAAATTTATTTTATTCTTTATAAATCTTAGTAGTCCGCCTTAAAACATTGATCAATAAGACTTGAATTAAAATTATGATAATAATATGAAATAATAGAAATTCATACACAATAATGATAATTTGTATTGTAATATATAAATATATTATTGTATTTGAAACAGCATTTACATATCTATATGTAAGCCTTATTATTCTCCTTTGTCTCATAAATCTTCTGCTGAAACCCGTTTCATATCGCTGTATAACGCTCCCAACTAAAGCAGTTAGTAAAGTACTAAATTTGCTTGGTCTACTTAAGCTTTATCTAGCGTCTGTCTACTCTTGCCTTAATACATTTTCAATTTGTTACCCTCACTATGAGAAAATGGCACACTATCCAGGCCACATGGCCAGCCCGTGGCACAGAGGCAGCCTCAGTGCCTCATGCTGCTGAGCCTTGCGCTTCATTAAACACAAGCCGCATTATTCACACCTTGGGCTGCCAAGCGACGACGACTAAGAACATTATAGCAGCTAAACCAGAGCGAAAAAAAAGGAAGGAATACAAATTATATAAAACAGGAGAAACGCTTTTGGGAACGTGGCCCGCATGCAACAACTGTGCCACAGTCGGGGCTGATTGTCAGCGGAATTTTAGCCCGGCTCGCCTTTCAATCAATTAATCTAATTTAAATTTTCTTTTGTCGTGCTGCTGCTGTTTTTTACAATTTTTTTTTGTTTCTTTTTTTTCGGTTCTTTAGCCACCACCGTTAAACAGGTTTATGGCATTCTCTTGTGGCTCAGGAGATTTTTTGCATCATCATCAAGCACAACAACAACAACAACAGCAGCAGCAACAAATCGCGCCAGGTTGCAGCCGGTGTTGGGTATCATTAGCAGCTCGTCATTGAGGGTAGATTCAACATCCCTTTTCGTGTTTCATTTGATATATTTCGAGTACTGCGCGTATGTAAATCCGTTCACAAAAGAGACGAAACTTCAAAATGCAATTCAGCTGCGCGTCGCAGCAGCTTAAAAGCCGCAAGCGTCGGTAAACTTGGCTAAAAGGCAGCGGAAATGCGCTTTAAACGCCATTTGGTGTAGCCAAAGTGCAATGAGCCATTTCCGTCTGACTGAAGCCAACAAAAAGATGCGCAAAAACACCTAAAAAACAGACAACGACAACAGCAACAACAACACAAATGTTAAGCAAAACCACAGACACGACTGCAGACATTGAGCTGCAACAGGGAAAGAAAAAAGAACAAACAGACCAAACCCACACACCTAAAAAATCGCAACGCAGACAGAGCCCAGCTGCTAGCCAACCAATATGGCCAAAACTGACAGGACCCACACACTCATAACACATTTGGCAGGTGTACAAAAAGTGCAAACGAAAGCTGCCATCGAAAAGTCGCGAGCCATGCCAAAAACAGAAGCTGGCTAAAAGGGTTTTTTTTTCTCGTTTTGTTGCAGTTGTTGGCCCCGCCACTTGACTTCTTGCGTCGGCTTATGGGCTTTTCTACACCTTTGGCCATGTTACAGCCCAGCTCATAACTCATAAGGCGCATAACACAGCCGGCCCATCAATCAAATCAATCGAAATCGTGCAGCATGCCGGCTACAAATGTACATTAATGCCATTCAATACACCTCAATGAGCTGCTGCTGTTGCTGCTGCTCAAAGCAACCCTCCCCCTCCGCCCTACCCCACAGCAGTTGAACAATTGAACAATTGCAATAGAACTTGAGTAGAACAGAAGGATTAATGCTGGTAGAGCGGGCATGTGCCGCTGCCTATGCCTCTGCCTCTGCCTCTGCCTCTGCCTCTGTCTTGCTTCTGCTGCCGTTCTCCTTTACCGTTGAGCTGCCCTCGGGCTTGGCTGGAAAGGTGTCGCGCTTCAAAACTCCCCGTGTCGCTTTGCAACCCTAAATTGCATTTTATGCTCATCTCGCTCGTGCCCTGATCAGCACTTTTCATTATGCTAAAACCGTAAATGAAGAGGGTTGTCCGTGGCTGGGGCGGGGGCCAGGTAAGGCAAGATGAGCCGGCCGACAACTGAGGTGAGCTGCGAGCAGTGCGTGCGTGACAGATTGCCGAGCAGCAAAATGCTGACATACGGCGCTGAATGCGGGAAGCACGAAGCAATCACAGGGCACTGGACGAAGGGGAGGGAAGTGGAGTGGGCCACAGCATTTTGTATAGGCAAAATAGTCTCTCTCTCTCTCTTTCTTTCTACCTCTCCCTCTCCCTCTCCCTCTCGCTCAGCGTGCCAATTGGCAATGCTGTCGACTGAAAGTCATTGCATACTTTGCGGCAACTTCCGGCTCTTTGGCCAGTTTCCTGTTGCCAACATTGGGCATTTACCTTCTCCAAAAAGCGGCTCGTGCCACACACACAGCACACACAGCAACGCACACACACACACACATCAACAGACAACAACAACAGCTGCTGGAATAACACGGCATTCGTTGAGCTATTTATTTATCCTGTATATCTGGCAAAACAGCAGGCAGCCTCACGTGCATACCCAGAGTTATCTGGCTCTTCACAATACGCTGCAGATATTATACCCTAGCAGTCGGTCCTCTTGTCGACTTTACTATATTTGCATATGACAATCAAAATGAAAATCTATCGTTAAATACATGCTCAATGCATATTTCATGTTTGTATATATAATATGAATGTGTTTTTTATATAAAATATTGGTTTTCACATATTTATTTTTAATTTTCCATATATGAATTTACTATCGTTTAATATATGTAAGTTCTATAACTTTTCTTCTTCACAATTTGTATATCAATTCCATAGCTACAGAATTTTATTCTTTAGTGTATGCATACCACATCTATAAGGGCTATCATCAGGAGAAAACATTTTGCCACAGATACCAAATACCATTACTACTACTATACTATACTATACTATACTATATTATAATATACTAATCTACACTATTCTATACTATACTATACTATACTAAACTATAATGCATACACACATATCATAAAATACTAGATCTATACCATACTCTTATATTATATAATCATATTTATGTGAATATATCAGCTTCCTGATTTATAGCAAACGATCTTTTCAAAACATCTATATCCTTCGAAATAAAACATGGAATTATCACATGGAATATATATACTAGAATCTCATATAAAGGGTCATACACAATACATAAACTATTACTATCATATTTATATACTATACAATATATACATATTTACGCAATGAACCCAGATCACTATATCATATTTAATATCATATTACAGCTATACTATTCTATACTTTTATATTTATTGTCTAAACTATTCTCAAAGTAACTCAACTACATTAGCAAAAGTTTTGTACAGCTGCTGCCTTATATAGTATGTTATATGAGATATATTGTCTATCCAAAAAGCAATAACTTCTAGATCGATTCAGCACAGGCCAGATAAAAGATCTGACGTTATGATACGCAAATGGATATTCGCAGAGAACTGCAAGTTCGGTGCATGGAACACACAGATTTATTTCCACGATTTTCATTTGAAGAGTGCTAGATTGAAGGGCGGCTCTAAAGGTGGACAGCGGCGCAGTTCAGTGGCTGTTTTTCAACGTTAATCATTAAATCTCTGATGGCACACACGCACACACTGGAACACACACACACACGCACGCACACGTGTGTGTATGGCAAAAGTCGATAAAGGTGCTGGGCATTTGGTTTTGTATTGTTTTGGTTGCGGCTGCTAACATCCAGAGAGAACGAGCGAGAGAGGGAGGGAGAGAGCGGGCAGGAGATGGCTGTTGAAAGAGAGCAAAGCCCTTGTGAAGGTGTAACTGTAAAAGCTACCCCCAATAAGTGCTGCCGCAGCCTGAGTCACGTGATACGCAATTTCGCAATAATTTTGCCCAAAATCACAAAATAGCAACAACAACAACAACAGCAACAAAGAGCAGGAGCAGCAGAAGCAGCAGGAGCAGGCAAAAAAAAAATGCTATTTGAAAGACCTTAATGAGTAAACGTGGCGGCTGCGATGACGCACATGTTGTCGCCAGTTGTCCTTGACGCCGCCCCGTTGCTGCTGCTGCTCCTGCTGATAATGATGATGATGATGATGATGATGTTGCTGATGATGCTGATTACTTACAACAAACAGCAACAGCAGCCACAGCAGCAGCAGCAGCAGCAGCCGCCGATAGCTGCAGGCGCTTGTTTTTGGCACAAATGAGGGCTGCAACCCCCACCTAAGCGATATGCAGGGATATCAGCAACGGTGCATGATCCCTGGATTGAGGTGAAACAACAACGAAAAAAAAGTAATGCAAAAGGTGCGTCGCACATGTGACTGCGAAACCACCACCACCACCACCGGCAGCAGGAGTAGCAGGAGCAGCAGCAGCAGCAGCAGCCCGTCTGAAACTTGTTTTATATTTCTTTTCGCATCGCTTTGATTTTGCTGCTCGATTGCTCAGCGCTCAACGCTCAATGCTGCTGAATGAATTTTGCCAGCCAGAGTCCCTAGCCCCGGCGTCCCTTGCCCCTCGTCCTGCTGCATCCTGTGGTAGGTCGCGTGCCGCAATCTCGTTTTTTATTGTGCTTTTTGGATGCGCGCGCGTTCATTTGCTTATTTGTTTGTTCACTTGGTGCTCGGCTGCCGCATCAAGGTAAACTTTGCCCACCCCTCCCCGATGCTTCGTCCCATTCTTTTTCATTTCTTTGCCTTTTTCGGCGTATTATTATTGTTTTTTGTTTTTGTTGTGCGCGCCGCCAGCGAAATGGGATTTATTATTATTTTTTATACTTTAAATATTGTTTCAATAAAGGCAGACAATTTCATTTTTATCATCCTGGCGTGTCCCGGCGTATCCCAGCGTGTTCTGCAATTGGCTTTGCTCTGCTCTTAGCCCTTTTCTATTTGGCACAACCTTTTAGCGGCTAAAGTTACATCAATCGCGCCAACTAAACTCAAGTATTTATTTGCCCAGCTGCGATTCATGTTCAAGTAAATGTATCTATATCTATTTCTATTACATTGGTTTGCGCTAGAGATGGCACTTCGTGACACGACTTGGCAAAACCTAATTGAATATAATTTAAAATATATAGTGTTGTATCGTATTACTCATTAAATATATATATATAGTGATCATAGTGTTTAGAGATAAAATATATATTATTATATATATTTATAAATTTATCCTTTATATAGTTCATTCTTCAATATCTCTTCCATATATCGCATCATCTAGTCTCGTGCTTTATTGGCTTGTGAGCACCTCTCCCATCTCCAATTGGAGTTCTTTCTGTCAGTGCAAACAATTTTTGCGTAAAATAAACAACGGCATCAAAATATTAAATTACCAAATGAAATTTTCAGAGTGCTATGAAAACGGTAAACTACTTACAACATACAGCCATACGTTTATGAGGGCAGTTTGTTATGAGGTCGCTCTCCCTCCTTTATCCCTCGGCAGCGGCAATGCAGGTAAAACCGTTACGAACAGTTTAGTATAGGAGAAAACCGCAAATCAATGCGTGCCTTAAAATCGAACTCGGCGTACAGCACGTGCCTCTCGCTAGTCGATGAGCAATGAGAGAGAAAGAGAAAGAGAGAGAGAGAGAGAGAGAGAGAGAGAGATAGAGAGAGAGAGAGAGCGAGTCAATGGAAGTGAGCGCAGAAGGGATATTGTGCGTGCGTTTCAAATAGCGTGCTATCTCTCTCACTCACTCGCGCTCAAGCTATTCGTTGTTTTGCTGAAAGAGTAAGAGAAAGCGAGAGCGAGAGTTGAGACGAACTGAAAAAGGATATTGTGCGTGCCATTCAAATGCTGTTTACCGTTGTCCTCGCTGTCAAGTCTTTGTTATTTCAGAGATCGATGTAAAGTCAACAATTGACAGTTATGAAAACAGATGACAATAATGATGATTCGCTTGTTGTCGTTGCTCTTTATTGCTGCTTCTACGCCTTCTCAATGCCCCGGCACGCGTCCAAATCTTTGCCGTTCCAGACCAAGCTAAGGGCAGAGCATTGAACCTGACTCAACCGCTTCACAGCTTCACAGCTTCGGAAGCAACACAACAACAAAATCTTCCCACACTGCAGCCACAATTGCACTTGACTGCCCCGCCCGATCGTAACGCCCCCCAAATACCCCACCCCCCGTTCACATGTGTATTAGAAACAAAAATTTGACATTTGCCTGCACTTAACTGTCACATAAAGTGTTAAATGAAATGAGCAGAAGCAGCCACAAAAACGCGTCGCGCCGACTGCAGCAACACTTGAGATTGAGAGTGCGACCCCAATTGTAAACCACCAAGCACCAAGCACCAAGCACCACCACCACTAACACACACACATACACATACTTACACATAGTCCACTCCACTAGCATACCATTTAGAACGCCAAGTATTTATGCTGTCATTACATTTCGGCTCGGTTCGGTTTCGGGTTATGCAACATACCCTAGAAACTAAAGTTGATTGAGAGGGTATTCCCAATCTGTATCTGTATATGTATCTGTATCTGTATCTGTATCTGTATCTGTATCTGTA
>NW_022046007.1:59527-84805 GCF_001654015.2 Drosophila navojoa
ATCTGTATCTGTATCTGTATCTGTATCTGTATCTGTATCTGTATCTGTATCTGTATCTGTATCTGTATCTGTATCTGTATCTGTACAACTACAGGGCATTATTCAGTCATGCATACTCAACTAGACCAAGCTGACTTCTTTTGTTTTTGGTTAAATGCCGCGCTAAAGTTTACTGCTAATTAAAAATTGTAGAAACGAGAAACATGCATGCAATTCAATACCCCGAAATCCAAACGCCCGCAATTGAAATTGTTGAGATGAAGATATATACTTGTACAAGGCACACATATATATTTATATATATACATACCACACATATATAGGATCCGCTCTATACGCGTAATGTGTGAAAAACGAAAGAAACCGTCGGGCCCTTATGCTGGGGTCACCTCTTCGAAAAGGATTGGAATTGTTTTTCCCACAAAAATTTTGATCGAAGCCCCTGCGAGTGGCAGATCGCTGGGTCGCATGGAGGTGGAGATGGGGGTTATTGTGAGAGCTGCTCACTTTTAGGTTATCCGTAATTATAAAGTGAAATAAATTGATTGCTTAACGGCAAAGTTAATGACAGCCAGCGTCGGCTTCCCTCCCATCTTAACGCCGGCAACGCGATGCGATGCGATGCGATGCGATGACGTCAGCGAGCAGAAAATTGTATTGAAGTACGAGAAACACTCGCATTAGCGCACTTTTATGTGGGACCCGCAGCAGCACCAGATGACGACGACGGCGGCGACGGCGACATCGCTTCATTTGGCACGGCATGAAACTGCAATTGCAATTGAAATTGCATTGAGCACACATCGATCGACAAATCCAATTTAAATTAAGAACACTCAACATTGTAGGTACCCAAAACAAAGCAAAGTGGGTCTGTGGGACTCCGAAGTCATTCTCACGGTGCTCTCGAGTGCCCACTGTAGTGGGCAGTGGGTGTGCCGCACTGACTCTGCCTCTGGGAACAATATATGCATACTGATGCGGGATAAACCACCAAGAGAGCTAACTACCATCTACATAGAGGTGTGTAGCGGTATTATACTTATGCATATATTCTACATAAGGGCACTTTTAATGGGATTTACTTTAAGTTAAAGCAGTTGTAAAACAACAATATTTGTAAACTACATGTGTATATATGTATGTTATTTATGTGAGTTATCCACCAAACCTTAATCTGAAGTTGAGTTTTGAAAAAATTCCATTTACATATATGCAATATTATATGATTAATGCAATCATTACTTCGAAAGTGTGTTCTTTTTTTATTTACAGATAACGATGGGAAATTTTGTAGGTTCTAGAGTTTGTTTTTTGCTATTTAGTAAGAATATTAAGTTAAGCTGAATTTCATTAAAGGCATACATACATTTTAATAGTTCTTAATATATAATCCGCATGAGTTTTGCGAATGCTAAAGTATAGTTTATAAAAAAAAAAAAACTAAAGATAACAAAATGAAATTATGTAGAAAAACATAGTACATAGGCAAATTAAGAATATAGAGTAATTTTAAATAGATTAGTTTAAAATAAAGTAAATAGATTTTTATTATTTTTTATTTATTATTATTATTTTTTTTTATTTATTATTTATTATATTTATTTATTATATTATAATTATTATTTTTTATTTATTATATTATAAGAACTATAAAATAATATGCTTATAAGTATATTTGTATATCTTTTTTTGTGTTTGTACCTTGAAGCTATTTATCCATTAAATGAACGTTTGTAATTTTGTATGTACTGTATTTTATTATGTATATTATTATATTCATCATGTATGTATTAAATTAAATGTTTATATATTGAAATAAAAAATAGACATAAATGTAAGTATTATTTATATATTTTTATTTTATTTATTAATTAAAGCTTTTTTTACGCTACATGCTAAATTTTACATTTGAATACATTTCCCATCGAATCATTTATTAGTATCGTTTTTATTAGAAAACGTTTCCCAATTGGTTTTTGCCTGTTCTTGTTCGCTCATAATGAACGGTAAAGGCCATATTCTCCATTGGCATGCAATGGCCGCCTACAGTTGGCAGTCGGCAGTCGGCAGCCAATGGGGCGGCAACAGGTGCAAAGCGACCAATGCCAAATGAGCAGAGCCAACGGCAGCTCACCTAGCGTACGGCAGAGACACCTCGCTCATTAGCACACCCACGCGAGCGCACACAAACACACACGCACACAAGCGCACAATGAGTGAAGAGCGAGAACTAATTAACATACAAAATGAATGCGGCGGGAGAAGCAACACGAAGAAAAATATATGTATATATAAAAACCGCTAAACAGCCGTTCGCTATGCTCACTCTCTTTGTTTTTTGTTACTCGTTCTCGCGCGTCAACGCTGACGTCGACGTTGGCGTTGGCGTCAGCGTCGCCGTTGGCTTCAAGTGAGAAAATTATTGAAGCTCCACCTTTTTACACGCACACACACACACACACAATCAGCTGCGGTTGCCAGTGAGAAATGCATATGTTTAACTAAGTGTGAGTGTGGCTGTGTGTGTGTGTGGGGTGGGGGTAGGTAGAACACATGTTAACCGCATTAAAAATTAATGTACAAATTGTTTATTATGTTGTTGAATTTGGTTTTTTCGCCGTCGGGCCCACACACATGCATACGTATGTATGTGTGCGTTTGCATGCCTATGTATATACATATGTACATATGTATGTGTGTGTTTGTTGTGTTTTGATGACTTTTGACTACGCAATCATTGCAAACAGCTTCAGGATTTATTTTATTTTTCATCTTTTGCCTTTGATTTCTCTGGCGCGCTTCAACTTGTTGATTGAGAGTCGAAACCCATTTTTTTTTCTCGTTTCTATTTCTGAGGCATTTCTCTTGAATCTGTTGCCCAAGTGCCGTTGCTGCTGTTGCTGATGTTATTATTTTTATTGCCCGCTTGCATAGCTGTTGTGCGTGATGGACATTCTCAAGAACTTTTGCTTCTTGTCAACGTCAACAAAATGTCAAATGTGTTGCAATCCCGAAAAAAGCGAAAAGTGGCCAGCCACATGATGTATTTAAGCTGCAAACTCTAACGCACAAAGACTTGCATATACAATAAAAAATAGAAAATCTTAAGTGCAAATGATTTTTGCTTTAATGATAAGTAAAATATGGCTAATTCCCTAGAAATTCAGATTTTGTGTAATCAAAATACAAAGAAATCAAAATCAAAGCGTATAAACATATCTAGTAAATCAAGTATTAACGCACATTGCTTAAGTCCACTCTAGAATGTTAAGTTTAACATTTTCCCCTCACACGAATATCGTAACGCATACGATAAAGCGCATAGTCTCTGGCATTAACATTAACAGTAACAGAGACCAAACAGAGACCGATTCGCTCTCTCCAATTGGAGAGCGTCGCACCACCAATACCCCCGCTCTTGCACACACATACACAGCAGTGCAGTAAATGAGGGGCGGGGGTGTATTGTCATATCACCTCGGCAGCCACGCACACACCCAAAGACACACACTATCAACAAACGGTGCGCCGTTACACGTTGCCGTCGCTCTGTTATATGGCCGCTGCCTGTTATTGGTGTATGGGTGACACACACAAACACACACAGAGCTACGTTAAACTACCACATAATAAATGTGCTCGTTGCTCTCTCGCTCAGTTGCTCTCGCGTTCGGCTGTTCGCTCTCGCTTTGTGCCGAGCACAAAATACTGAAGCACCCTTACACACACACACACACGCACACACACACACATACACGCAACACTGGCAGGCAGAGATGTTGTATCTGATATTGTGAAGCAGAAGCAGAAGCTGAAGCTGAGGCAGGCCAACGTAGAAAACAGAAATCAACAGAAACCGTTAGTTGTATTCTAGACGTCGCGTCGGCCGCACACGCGCTGCTCCCCCACAGCGCTCAGAAGCCAACGCATTGGAAAAACAATTGTAGAAATCGCCGAGTCGAAAAACAAAAAGTATCTCAATCTGAACGCGCAGTGTGCACCGAACCACATACGAAATTCAAAAACACAAATAGTGCCCAAATAGAATCAAACCAAACAGAAATGATGTTTTCAATCGGAATATAGTACAACAAAGAAATACAAAGAAAAGAATATAAATCAAGCAGCTCCAATGGCCGCTACACGTGTGTGCTTAAGCAAAAGTCTCTAATCGAACCCAGATCCAAAACACTTGACAACAATTGAACCGTTACCAAAACAAAACACAAAACACACCAAACTTGTGGAACACAGAAAGTGCAACAACAAAGACAACAACAACAACAACAACAGCAACAAAAAGCATTCCAATGTTGTCCTGTTTGCCGCCATCGTCTACACGTTTTGGCCAAGAGGATAACATTATACAGCAGAGTATGCCATCGTCCACAGCCTTCTCCATGCAGTGTAAGTCCAAGCCAAGCCAAGATCGCAGAAAACAAAAAAAAAGAAAGAAAACATTTTAGAATCTTGCGATGAATCATCATCTGCATCTCAATTGTCTAGAAATTCATTTTGCATTATCAGCGCGATGCAATTGAACTTTGTCTGAGTGTGAATACGCTCTGTCTATGTGAGTGTGTGTGTGTGCTTGTGTGTGCTTCAATTCATTCAACTTTTGCAAAACGCGCCAAAAGCCAATCAAATCTACGCCAAGCTCTGCTGCCCCAGTGTCAATGTCAAAACATTTCCAATGAAACGCCGCCATTTTTCAGCAACTGTGTGGTCCCCCAAACTGAAATTCACCTTAAACGAGTAAGCGACACAGCAAAAACTATAAGTAAATAACAATAAAACAGAAAGAGAGAGAGAGAGAGAGAAGGATCGAGAGCGATCGAATTTCCATGCGCTTTGCCTCCTACGCTCAAGCGCTTGCCTGAGCTCATCGAGCTCGATCGCTCCTTCAGCACAGTCGAGCGACCACAAGCGAAGCGCTGGCTATGCAGGCGCTGTTTAATCACCTCCCAGCTACAGTCTTGAAAATAAACACCTATGAACGACACACACACACACACACACACACACACACACATGTGAAGTAAAAAGGGTTTCAGCAAAAAAAAATACTGAATCGTTATGCAGAATTCGTAATGCTCTGATAGATGCAGCATATTGAAAAGATTTCAAATGAAAGACTGTTGTATTTCTTTACTCTTGATATTATCAGTATAGGATATATATTTTTTTATTTGCATTTATTTTATTTCTTATAAGTGCTAAAAGATAAATACTAAATGCTTTTCTAGTTCAATGGGTTAGAATATGAATATATGGAATATATGAATGAAAATAGTTAAGGGGCTTAAGGAAAAGACAAAACAATCTCTTTTCTTACATTGTATTATTATAAATAATAATAATATATAATAATTATATACAACACGAATTATTATTATAGAAAGTATTATTAGTTGTAAAATATACTAGAAGCTATCGGTTGACTAAAGTAGATTGAGCTAAGTGGGCAGAATCTGAGAGCAATGTGTCTAATATTTATGTTACTATAGTGCTTATAGTATAATAATATTATCATATCTATAAATCGTATAAAATTATATTAATTTATAAAAACTATTAACATTATTAGTACATTAGAACAATAATAGCTTCATTGTTTTTATTTATATCACAATCATTATTATACTCTAATATATTATATATATAATCTTGATACTATAATATAATATTATGCAATTCTTTGACAAATTTGGCAATTGTTAGACGCCTTTTTATAAGTTTTGTGGTTTTTAATATTATTTAATTGTATTTTAATTGCGTTGGCTACAAAAGTGGAATACTGACTTATAGAGGTCTTACTTAAACTTTGCAGCTGCATTCGTTAGAATTCATTTATGACTTTATAATTTTGTCAATTTTATCTCTCTTTTGTTATTTTACATGCAAAATAATAAAAATAGCTACTACCCAAAAATTTTATATTTTTAAAATGCTAAATATTGTGCCAACTAAAAAATTAATTTTCTCAAAATACGATTTCAAAATGTTTTCAAAGATTTATAAAATTATTAATATATAATATAAATAAAATTCATGGATATGAAATAATATAATACCTATAGATATGAACAATATATATAAGCAATAGTTTTCTTAGCTGAACTTCTTATGCATTTAATATTACGTATTTGCTATTGTATAAACACATTTATTTATTTATTACATTATTTCTTAAAAGGCCGTTTTTATTGTTGATTATTCAATAAACTAAATTAAGCAACAGCTATACTAGTCTAGACTAGATGACGTTCTACATTCTATACTCTGACCACATACAGCTTTTACTATAACACCATATCTTGAATACTCTAAGCTCTCAGATTGCATTTACCTTTGTTTTTTTTTTTGTTCACTTTTATATATTCTTATGCGGGCGCAAAAATACTTTTATCGTACGATTTTGGCTGCGACCAATTGCAAACGCATTCGAATTTGATTTGTTGGCAGCCGGTGGCAGCGCGTTGCCTTGGCCGAGAGTAAGAGGCGATTAGCTGCTGTAGGTGGGCAGAGGCAGCAGCCGAGACAGGTGGTGCGGCAGGTAGGCAGCCAACGGCGCAATGGCTGAGAGTCAAGTGCTGGCGCCTCCTACAACGTCAACGTCACCACCATTCACACACATACATACAGAGAGCACAGCACACACCTGTGTGACATGCGCACGCGAACAGGTAGAACACTTCGAAACTGTCTCCGTCTCCGTTCCACTCGCTGAAAACCCGGTTAAGCCTGTTCGAGCTGCTGCTGGGCAAATGGCAGCGGTTGGGTTCCATTGATTGATTGCGTCGTGTGGTTGCAATATGGGAATTTCCCATTTCCCATTCTGAAGATTTCCATTTCGGTTTTCTCGAAATCCGATTTCAATTGACCAAACAGCCAATCCAAGTGTAAACAAAACATTAAACTGTCAGTGGGCGAAGCTCATCAACGCCCCGACTAAAGTGAAGGTGTTAACAAATGCACCGCAGCTAGGAGAATTCATATAAAATAGCTTCGATTTGATTTGGCTGGAAATGTTAAATGGGAAATGGGAAATGGAAACTGGAAAGCGTGCTACGAAAATGAGCTACAAATTTATGGCGCAATTTCATTATAGCCACACTGCCCACGCTCATATCCCACGACTCACGTCTGTGTCTGGGTGCCCGTCTACAAACACATTCACACTCACACTCACACTCACTCACTCGTATTCACACTCACTTTCACATGTGAATTCACATTTCAAAGCTGTGACAATTAATAAGCAGCGCTAAACATACGGATTAATTGCACATGTTGGCAGTGTTGGACAGGGGAGGGGGAGAGGGAGAGAGAGAGAGGGAAAGGGAATCACTGCATAGCTAAATAGCTAGAACGAGGGCAGTTTCTTAACTTGTCAGCCATTGCTATGATTTATTAGCCATCCCTGTGATATGCCATAAATCTAAAAATTTTGCCATTTACAATGATTGATTTCAGCCAAAGCATTTAGAGAATCTTTAGAAAGATGCATTGCAGTAATATATGAAAACTTTTGAATGAAATTTGTTATAGAAATATGCGAGAATATTCAGCCAAGTATTCGTAGTCGTTAATAATGACATTATGCATATTTATATCATACAAGAGAACTCTGTAAGGTAATGAATGAGGAATAACTTGAGATATTCTAAATAAAGCAAAATAATAATTAATAATATAATAATAAAAAAATTAAAAAAAAATAAATAAATAAAATGAAATAATAGGTATATATAAATGCTGTGAGAGTTCACAAAGGAATCTATAGAAATTTTAGAAATTTTGAAAAGTTTTTCAAGTCTGTCTGTAAATAATAAATAATTGTAATTAAATAATAGGTATATATAAATATATAGTAATTTAAGTAATTCTGAAAAGTCAATTAAGTCTGACTGTAAATAAGTTAAGCCAATAATAATATATTGTATATTTAATGAGTAGTTTGATTGGAAGCTCCCTAAAATCTTTTATACTATCCTAACATTTCCAAGGCAATGCTGCTAATAGAATTTTACTTAAGAATTGAGATATTTTTTATAAATTCTAAAGTGCATATATTAATCTCTTTATCTAAATATATAATTAGATTCTACTTTACCTATATTACTTTATATATTTGTATACTTGAGCCATATATTATTTTTTAAATTGCTAAAAATGTTTGCAAAAAATCTGTTTTTTTTTCCCACACGTTTTCTATATTTCTATCTATATTTTAAATACTGTCAATACACTGAAATAATTTACATATATAGAAATTTTTATAGCACAATAAAATCTGATAATCGACGCAAGATTTAAGAAACAATTCTCGGCCGCCCGTGCGCCAGGCCAAACAATAAATTATAATTTATGGGCATTTAAGTAGCGGCCCCAGCGTTTCTTGCCGTGTAAAGTGGGCCGTTGTAGGTGGCGGCAGGCGGCTAAAAGCCAACAGAAAATGGGCGCAGCTAATCGATCGATCAGGCACAGGTTGCCCCATATGCTTACATGCAAGAACTACTACACATACACAGATACAAAGCAACACGGCTACAGATACAAAATGTATCTTTGCTTCGCTTTTTTCCGGTTGTTTGTTGTTTGTCTGGGCCGCCTTTTGATGTCACTGGGCAGCTGCGGCCGCGATGTGTATTAATCGCTGCTACATTGAAAACGCTGTTCGCTGCTCGCTGCCGCTAGCTTCTGCCTGGCCTCGGCCCGCTCTCTTCTCTGGGCGAAACTCGTTTGGCTTTTCTTTTTTTTTTTTTTGGGGGGTGGGTTTGTCGGGTTTCGAAATTGCTCCAAAATGTCATAAATCAAAAATTTTGTTAGCCCAAAACACCAGAGCTAAAAACCTGTCTGTCTCCGTGTTATCACCTACACACAAATTATGTATTTGGTAACGCCCCCCACCCCCTTCCGGCGCACAGCCCCCGCCAACCGACAATACCTGGCATTCGGTCTGCCTCGTGCAACAGTAAATCAGTGCTGAAAGCTTTGCTAATTTCTTGACGTCCAGCTTTATATTCTCATGTATGCTATACGAACACGAATTGGCTTTTGGTTTTTGGTTCTTGTTTATGGAAATGGTTGCTTGTTAGTATAATATTATGATTATATTTTGATTTACTTTTAACTTGACGGAATGTTTCTGGGTCAAGTAATTTCGCATAAATTTGTCTTGGCCTTTGATATTATATTATTAATAATTATTATATAATACATAAAATCGATTTTGCTTTTAAATATCGTTTTAATATAAGTAGATTAGATAGTTGTCATCTATATTTATCGTGTTATTGATCAACGCTCTGTTAATTTTAATCATATTTATCGATTTTATTAACATGTGAATTTATTCAAACTTCCTTTTCAAAAGTTTATTGAAACATCTACTCAAAGCATACATATTTTTCGACCTATCGATATCGTATTTTGTTATAATTTGTAATTTTTACTTGTAGACTCCTTATAGTTGTTACTGCAACTATTCAATCCAAATGAAAGTCGGGTTTAATATAATAATCGATTAATCGATTGTCACTCTATAGAGTGAAGAGACTATAGTCTCTACACATTGTATGCTTATGTATTACTTTAAGCAAATCCAAGATACTTATTACTCGAAGACACTTATCCACATTCGACTCATACAAATTGATCTATCAATATTTATAGATACCCACCTAAACTCATTATCTTTATCGAGTGCAACTGCTACAGTCTCTTCACATGTTTTACTTGTGTGGGCAAATTCCTAAACTGGATGCCCCACGCATACTTATCGATTTACCTACTTATCGATAAGCCAACCTAATTTCACTATTATCGATTACTATTTCCTTTTGCCTCTTCACATTTCGTGCTTGTTCTTCATTTACAGCTTTGTTTGTTTTTTCATTAAGCAAATCCTTGGGGCATATTTTCAACACATCCTCTGGCCAATGCTGGCTCGTATCATTTATCTAGGCAGACGCTTGAGTCGATGCGACTCGACTCGACTGGGCTTGCTGCGCTGTTAATTAATCATGTTGGGATGTCAGTGAATGTCAGCTTTATATGCTGGTGCTGTCGGTGCTGCCATTTATATTGTTACCAGCCTCGTTCTGGGCCAGAGTCTCGCGTTGACATACGCTCCTGTCTGCTGGCTGCCAGCTCCTGGCTCCTGCATAAACCTGAAGCTGAGGCGGCGTCTGCTAATCGAAATTAAACAAACTTTCGCCCAACTATTTGCGAGTGCCTGGCTGCAAAATGATTAATTTGAACAGGCGCAGTTAATGCCTCAAGACAACTTGTTTGCTTAAGCACAGACACTAGACTGATCGTATCTAAATAGATGTCTATGGGTGTGTGTGTACCTGTGTGTGTGTGTGTGTGCGATTGTCTAGCAACATTTTTGAGCAGCTGCCAAGTGCTGTTGCTCTTGCAAATACATTTTCTATACATTGTTTATTGTAAGCGCCTTTAAAAAGCTCAATTGAAGCACTTCAAGCACCATAAATCAATGGCCAAAAGGTACTCTGGATATTTACTTTGATATTCTGCAACTGCCATGGCCGCTGCTGCTCCTGCTCCTACTCCTGCTACTGCTCCTACTCCTGCTGCAACCTGCCGCAGCTTTGTGCAAATTATTTGCCGCATTTTATTTTGTATTTTTTTCCAAGCAAAAATTGTTTGCCAATATTTTTTTTTTTATTATTTTTTTATTTGTGCCCATTGCTGTTGCCTTTGTGCACACAATTGAAACAAAGATAACTTTGAAACAGTTGTAAAGTGAAAATTGCACGGAATGCTGCACAGCCCCAGTCCCCCAGCCAGCTCCAGCTCCAGTGCCCCACCCAGCCGCTGTCCCCTAGCCAGTGCCAGGCTCAGCGCCTCCAAAATGAAAAAAGCTGCCGAAAAAAATGTTCGTCTCTTTTCTTTTTTTGGTTTTACTTGCTTATTTATTTAATGCCAGCCACACGACGAGACAACAACGCCAAAAAATATATATAAAAAACAAAAACAAAATTTGGCAAAAAGTAACAAAAAATCGTGGCGCAAACAAAGCGAATGCGACCAACCCAAAAGGTGTAGCCAAAGGGCTTGCGAAATTGCAACAGCAACAGCAATCGTGGCAGGTGGGGGGCAGGGGGCGTGGCACAGCAGCTGGAGAGTGTTACGGCCGGTTGGAGTCGATATTCAAACAGCGCTTAACGGTTGCCAGGCACAATTTAACATGTAAACGATTTTTGTTAACTGTTCCCAGTTGCCAGAGACGAGGAGGGGAGACGCGGGGGGAGCAAGGGGGGCATAGGGCCAGGGCAGAAGCTGCATTGGTTACACTCTGATTGCCGTTCAATTGCAATAAATTTCGCACAATTGCACAATAATTGTTAAAAGTTGAAAGCAAACCAAAAAAAAACAAAAACAAATAGTGCAAGAAAAATAAACAAAAGCCAAAGAAAAACAAAAAACAAAACAAATATTAAATGCATCGATACATTTCATTTGACTTTTATGCATTGCACTGAACACAAAAATTTATTATGCTCGAATATTTCAATTAGCTGACAAAATGAATATAAATTCATTTGTTAAATGTAAATGGAATTATTAATACAATTAAATATTAGCAGAAAAGGTTAGAAAAGCATTTAATTACTTATTAAATGAAATTTATTAAATTCATTAAAATATTCCCTTTAAGAAGATAATCATATTTTATAATTGTTTATTTTTGTAATTCTTAAATATGAAAATAATAATTAAAGAAGCAAACTCAGATGTTATTTTATATTATAGATTCCACAAATTTTTTTCAAATATTTTTCCTTTAAAAAAATAATCATATATTATTATTGTATATTTTAAAGCTGTTTATTTTATAAATGTTTCTTTTTTATTGTTAAATATGAAAATTATAATGAGAGAAGCAAATTCCTTTTTCTATAGAATAATAAAATATTATTTTATATTATTTATTCCACAAATTTTGTCTAGGATTTGTTATTATAATAAAATTTAGTTGTTCTTAATATTTTTCAACCTTACATTATTTTTATTTATATATATATTTTTTATTTTTATATATCCTTTTATTTTCACATTATTATTTTTTATTTTTAGGATTATATTTTTTATTATTTTTATTTTTTATTTATTTATTTATTTTATATGCTTTTCAATATTTTCTTTTAGTTTTTAAATTTTATTTTTCTACTTTTTTATATATTTTTTCATTTATTTATTAAAAAATATAAATATTTTCTTGTTTTTTTGTATTTTATGTATTTTTATGTATTTTATGTTGAGTTTCCATTCTTTATTGGAGTTTGTGTAAAATTTGAAGGCCTCTATTGTTGTTTTAGGAGATATCTCTGAAATAATTGATTAAGCAAACTTTCTGCCAATTGCTAATCTCAGCTGTCAGCTACGCCCTATGCGCAGCTGTTGCAGCTATGCGATTTCCCTAGAAGTTGGCATACGTACATATATATGTAGATCTGTTATATATATGTAGGTATAGTATTTTTACATATGCTTTACATGGAGGCATATTTCGTTGGTGCAATTGCAAGCGAACGCCTACGCAGCGAGCAGACTTTTTCAAGGTAAATCACAAAAATAGAGTGCGGCCAGGGAGCACACATGCTGCACTGAGGACACACACATGCCCAAGCAGCAGCCGCAGCAGCAGCAGCAGGAGTCAGTGACGGACACGGCTCGGTTGGCTATTAAAATTTCACACTCAGCAAAGCAAATGCTACAAATAAAATAAACCTGGCAGTCAGCTGAAGCAGCAGCAGCAGAGGCAGAGGCAGAGGCAGAAGCAGAGGCAGCATCGTCAGCTACTCGCAGTACGCTGCACAAATAAATAAAAACCAAGTAAAGGGCAAAATGCGTTGGCTACGTTTTGGCATCTACTCCCTTTGCAGTGATCGGAGCGCTATTTATAGCTGAAAACGGAGCGACGACTGCAGCGACTCCAGGCACCACCTTTGCCATGGCCACGCAGCAGTTCTCTTACCTAAGCCACCTTTGTGCTCGCACACACACACACACACACAAGACACATGCATGTATATAGCTGTGCCTCATGCACCTTTAAGTGCCCTATGCGAGTTCCAAATTTAGCACGCCTCGGCGATTATTACTTGGCATTTGAGTCGGGGTCTTTTGCGTTTTGGGCATATGTTTTTCATATGCGGCTCAAGTGCCACTTGAGAACAAACGAACGGACGGGCGGACGGACGGACGGACAGTTGGGACAGGCCGTTCGTGAGACAAACCGAGCAAGAGTTGTGCCCACGCCCAGCGTTGCCAGAGTGTTGTAAACTTTCGCACGGCATTTGCTTGCGTTTCTAGTATTCGATTCACATTCCGTTATTGGAGCACCTAAACAATCGCCGGCCCATTCCCAGCGGTCTACATTTACAGGCCAATTAATTGCTAAATCAACAAATTAAGTGAGGTGTCACTTACATTACGCAATTAGCCTAACTACCACACCCCCACTGCTATCTCTCCCTCTCTCGATCTCTTTCTGTTTATTGCCTTCTGCCATTTGCAGCTAATTTTATGCGAAATTTATTTAATAAATATGCTAAAAATGTTGCCTAGCTGCAAATGAGTTGGCGCTGCTGCTGCAACGAGTTGTCTCTGTTTATAATTAAGTGCTAAAAATTTTATGTTTATTATTTACGGGCAAAAGCTGAAAAAAAAAATCGCAAAAAAAAAATTAACTCAGCCAGGCGATTGTCATTGAAAGCGGCGCCACCTGTCGGCCATTTGTCTGCAACTGCGTCAGCGCTTTAGCAACAACAACAACAACAACAATTAAACAATTAGAAATGTCTAAAGTAGCAACAAATTTCCTTACCTGAGTTGGAAGAATATTAAAAAAAAAAAAAAAAAAAAAAAAAAAAATTAAATAAAAAAAAAAAAAAAAAAAAAAAAAAAAAAAAAAAAAAAAAAACTTAAATATATGAAAAAAACAAAAACAAAAAATGTGTAGAAAATGTCATCGGTTTACATTTCGTCCGGGTCCGGCCCGGTGTTTGACAAGCGCCTGTCATTGAAATATTAAAAACACTTTAAAAACTGACAGCCAAATGAGCATGAGAAATGTTCCATCGGATGCGAGCGCTGCGGCGCAGGTAAAAGCTGTCCGCCAGCCACCGCCGGTCATAAATTAAACGTGAAACGTGAAAGGCAGCAGCATTGAGAGAAAAGTTGGCCAAATCAAATGAAACGAAATAAATAAATTTGCATTAGCCGGGCTTAGCGGAAAAATGTCTGGGCTAATAAAAGCTGGCAATAAAAAGCACATAAAATTAGTTGGACGCACAAAATACCGCAACAGCAACAAATGTATCTGTCGCCACAGCACAGCACACACACACACACACACACACACAGAGAGAGAGATGAAATTGTTTTTATTATTGATTTACGCTGTTTTCCCCCCACCCACATATACAAATTATATATATTATTTATAATAGCCGTCCCCTTTCATGCCGGTACTATTTTCGGCTGCGCGTGTAGCGGCAGCAGCACACACAGGTGAAGCAGCATTGACACCAATTCCTTAATTCCATTCCATTCCATTTTGTTTCTGAATTGAGTTGAGCAATCCGAACCACAACAAAGAACCACACAGCATTTCATGAGCTCCAATCGCACGACAAGTCTAATATTATATTCTTTATTGTTTTAAATGTTGCTATTGTTGTTGCTGGTTTGGCATTCGTGCGACATAAATTTGTGTGCAGCTTTCATTTCACATGCTGTCAAAATATATTTGGCGCCTTACGAACTGTCAAAGCATTTCCCACCGTTTCTTACATTGATTTCTATTTTCTATTTTATTTTAAAGCTCATAAAACTTGGCATTTTTAATAGCAATATATTTAGCATTAACCATTTATTGTAAATCAACATTTATTTCTGTTTAAGCAAAAACAAACAGAAAACTGTTAGGCCTAGCTGCTGTTAATGCAGCCCAAGCTGCATTTAGCAGACGCTCAAGATGTTAATTAACAGCAGCTCCCTGCTAAAGCTAGTAGCGATTAACAGCTGGCAAATGGCGGCTGAAGCTGTTCTCTTAATGAGCTTGCTATTAACAGCGTCTGTTAAACCAAGCAGCTTTAACAGCTCTCTAAGACGTTTGGCTATAATACTGCTAAATTTAAATGCTTTGCGCTTTAGAAGTGGTTTAGCCATGAAATCGTGCTCATAAAAGACATATTCCATCAGCCAGAAAATAGATTAAGATACATAGCAGATATTCTTTGATGAACTCTCTATCTCACTCTCACTCTGCATAGACTATATATATGTATAAGACACTATCAATCAACTTCAATTGGCCTGCGTAAGCGCCAAATAGTTGGCCAGCAGCAGCAACAACAGCAACAACAAGGAAACACTAAAACAACAATTGCAGAGCAAAACAAACAAAAAGCATTTGATGCGACTATCAAAATTCGTTTGAAATCTATTTGTTTTTTTTTATTTTTACATTTCACAAATTGATATTAATTTGCAGACACTTTCAATACCGTTGAGAATGGAAAAGCAAACATGCATGCTGAATCAGCAGATACCCTATAAATCAGAGATTTATTAAGTATATGAATTTGAGCTATATGCTACCCAGTCTTTTGCTGCTGCTGAGCATACTCCTGCCTACGCACTTTTAATCATTACAGAGTATACGAAATATAAGTGTAAAATGCGAAACGGCTTTTTCCACGTTGCGTTAATAATTTCTGTTATGAAAAATTGATTGAACTAAATGAGCTGGTGACACACTTGTTGAGTGTTGACTGTCGCACACGCACACACACACGCACATATACATATATACGTGCACACGCACACAAACAGCGTCAGAAACCCCGCCATTATGTTGATGAAAAAACACATAAAATTTGTTTGGTGTTTTAATATGCTGCTTTTTGTTGTTGTTGTTGTTGCCGTTTCTCTTTGTGGTTCAAATTTTTAACAACTTGCATATTTTATTAAGATGAGCCGAACGGCCGACAGATTCATTTAATAAAAGCGTCATTAAACGAGCAGCAAGAAATAAATTTTCCGAAAATTATTAACTGAAATTTTGAATGCGACCAAAAAGTGCTGTAATACAAACAGCTGCTGTCGCTTGTTGTTGTTGTTGTTTTTTATATATATTTATTTATGTTTTTTAATGGCATTTAAAATGCGAGCAAAGTCGTGAGCTAATGTGAAGCCCTAATTAGAGCGATTAGCATAGGTAATGGGGGAACAGCCGCTGAAAGCCGTCATCAAAAAAAGCCATAATTCCCAATTACTTTAGGCACTTTAGCCGACTGCGCCCGCATGTGCAAGAGAGATGGCTGTAGGAGGGAGCGAGTGCGAGAGACTGTTGAATCAAATTGTATCTGAATCAATTAACTGCGTAATATCAATAAAACGAAAAGAATGTAGAGAGGAGCGACTATTGTGAAAGTGAAAATGCCAAGGGAACGTGCAACGAACTCTGCTTCAGATTGCGCTTGATTGTCGGGCACAAGAGACAGATACAAAACGGAGAGAGAAGGAAAAAAAAACAGAGAGTATAGATACAGATACATTTACAGAAACAAGGTATGCCAGCGCACAGAGCCATTAATTTAGCTGCACATGCGAGTGCCCCTATGAGCGGCGTCTGTCTGCAGGCGGTTAATTGGCTTAAATTAAGGTAGCGATCAAATAGCAGCAGCAGCAGCAGCGGCGGCAGCAACAACAAAGACTCCCATTGTGAGATACACACAGAGCGAAACTCCATTTTGTACCTTGCAACGTGCCTGGGCCCAGTCGCAGATACAACAAAGTTGCTTATTTACCAAGCGGCTGGGCGGCCATAAGTATCTCACACACACACACACTGAGAGACATATACCATGCGTGTGTGTGTGTGTGGCAATTGGCTGACCCTCGGCATCGGCATCGCCAGCGACGTCGTCATTGAACAAAGCAATCTTCGAGATACTTTTTCTTCTTTTTTTGTTGTTGTTGTTGTTGCTTTGCTTCTTCTGCTGCTTCTTTATTTCGTCTGCTTGCCTCCACGTTCTTTATGATCTCCTTTTTCGCATGCTTGAACGCTTTTTTAAACTGATTAAGTCGACTCTTCAGCCAGTGTGTGTGTGCGTGTGTGTGTGTGTGTGTGTGTGTGAAAACCAGTTCCACTCTTTCTTTTCTCTTTTTCTGCTTTTGATTGGCGCATGAGATCATCGCCTTTTACGTGGAAACGTTGCGTGAAGGCAACCACAATGGCAATAAACCACTCGGCTCGGCGGTGGAGCTGTGGTTGGGGCATTTGGGCTTTGCCAGCGGTAAAGTTGATTTGCCACGAAATTAAAGTTGATCTTCAGCCGGAGTTGACTTCGGCCACACGGCAACAACAAAAACACACACACGCAGATCGCTTTACGGCTGAGAGCCTTTGCCTTCGTCTTCGGCTTCGTCTTCGCTTGCCCCTTGCCCCTAAGCGCGGCTCCACTTGCCTTATTTATGTGTGGCATGGCATTTAGCTCTTTCTGCTTATCGCCCTTACACATCTCACAGTTAATTTGTTTTCATTAAAAACAAAAGCAACAACAACTACAACAAAAATGCTGCTTAATTGCAAAATTTCCATCCTGAGTTATTTCAGCAACATTTAGGTTCAGCTTGTGCAATGATTAATAATCAAAGTTGATCAACAAAAGAACCTTATTTAAAGTTTTTTCCATTATTTGTTTTGTTAGGGTGTATAAAATATGTAGTATATAATATTCTTAAATTTGCTTAACTAAAATGTTTTTAGTTTTCAATTTCAGTCTTTGAAATGGTTTAAAATTTCTTGTTAAACAAAAACTAAAAAAGTCATAAAATAATAAAATAAAATAAAAACAGTAATATTATAAAAAAATGTAATTTATTCAAATTATTTTCTTTAAATTTAAACATTAATATTCTAATATATAAAATTAAATTTATAATATAAATATTTTGATATTTATTAATACAAATATTTATTTTACTAATATTTTATTTATATTTATTTTTATTTATTTTAATAATAATATTAATAATAATTAATATTAATTAATATTAGTAATTATAATGATTAATATTAGTCATTATTTACAAATACAAATAATAATTTATATGTATTATAAATATATTTTTATATGATAGATACTTAAAAAAAAAATACATTTTTATTTATTTAATTTTTGTCCATAAAAATTATTTATATATATAGAATAAAACACTCAATAACTCGAGTTTGGCTAAACCGATTATGATTAAACTGGCATAGTTTAATATGAATTAAAATATGATAATAATAGTAGATATACATTTATCTAAAAAAAAATACCCCTAATCAGTTCCAAGTCGTTATTTGTTAGAGGCATTCAATACTCATTCATTCTTTCAGTGCATCGTCTGTAATAAAAAAAATAGACTCGTTTACTCATCTTCTACCTTCCCTCCTCTCTACTGCTTGCAGTTTCCTCTTTGGCCTCCAGTTTGCACCACCACCAAGCCCACAACAAGCCCAGCAATGCGGCCGCCAACCCAGAGCTGGCCAGCAGCGCCACAGCCAGCGCAGCTGAGGACTGTTTGGTCAACTGCACGCAGTGCCACAAGCGCTTCACCGACATACAGGTAACTTTCTACCAGATCATCCCCCTTCGATAGTTAGGCTCACCTTTCACCTCTCTCTTCTGTAGTCCTTCAGCGAGCACATTGCCAGCGAGCATCCGCATGACAAGCTCAACTTTGAGTCGCATCGTGCGGCAGCTGAGGCTGCGCAGCCGGAGAGCGAGGCGGAGGAGGATGAGCGGAGCAATTTGAGCAGCAGCAGTCGTCGCTATGCCAAATCGCCAAGCACCAACAACAACAACAACAACAATAGTGAGACAGCCAAGAATCAAAATAACAACAACAGCAACAGCAACAGCGGCAGCCATAGAAGCCAGCACTCACCTCTCTGCTCACCTGTGGCGGCCACGCCCAACGATCTGTTTGCCCACCTGCCGCACACGCCGCCGCAGCTGCCCGCCCACTTGCACGCCCAGTTCATGGCCGCTGCTGCCTTTGCCATGCAATCCGCCCGTTCCGCCAGCTCGCCCAGCCAGCAGCAACAGCAGCAGCAGCAGCAGCAACAGCAACAACAGCAGCAGCAGCAGCAACAGTCGCCACAACTGCAACAGGCGCTGCTGCTGCCACCGCCACAGCCCGGCAGCAACAGCAGCGTCGGCAGCAACTCCGCCTACGACCTGGACCTGAGCGCCCCGCGCTCCACCTCCAGCCCGGGCTCCACGACGGGCGACCTGGGCGCCGCCTTTCCCTGCATGCAATGCACCGCCGCCTTCGCCAGCCGCGAGCAGCTCGAGCAGCACCAGCTGCTGCACTCGCCCACGGGCCCCCAGACCGCACAGAATGTGACACAGGTGAGCCAAGACTTCAATTATAAACGGAACTCTATAGCTATATATGGATAATATCTATCTATCTATATGATACGTTCAGTTAATATCTCATTATTTTATATATTAACTTAATATTTATCTACACAATTGAAAGACTGAGCTTAAATGAACTTTTTAGCTAAGTAGTTCCGCTCAATATTTGAACCAGTTATTCAGGATGAAGCTGCGTTTGTTTTAGCCTAAAATTTCTGTTTAATTTTTGTCTTTTATCTCAAGTCTCTTCAAGTAAACTTTTGACATGAATGAAAAGGAAATCAAAATTTGAGTTTTTGACTCGAATTTATCCACACAAATTTGAACTAGTTCATTATTTGTATTCTAGGGAAGACATGGAATAACCTTATTTACTTTGCTTGATAAATTCCATTAAAATAAAATTAAAAATTATATTTATTTGCAAATCAAAAGAACTAAAACTGAATGAAGAAAAGACTGGAATATTTATGGGGTCTGCCACGCCCTCTTCTGGCTGTTACATGCATTCAACAAAACCATCATACCTCGATTTCCCATTGAGCTCAGAGTATAACTGAATTTCTTACACGGACTTTGCTCAACTAAAACTTTAACTTAGTCAACAAGCAATTCTGTTAGTATGACATACCTAAAATTACCTTATCTTCCTATATAATTGCCTATAATCTTTATATAAAATATCTAAATGCATGGTTATTTATTGTACTTCACGCACAGTGAGTCAGCAATCGCTCGACTGATAAAAAAAAATATTTCTTATAGAGACTTGGCTTTGCTTGTGTCATTGTTGTTGTTGTTGTTGTTGCTGTGCTGGGTTGAAGTTCATGTTGAGTACGATTGAGCGCAACAAGCGCAAGTTACTCATAAGTTGGACCCAATACCCCTTGCCACCTCGCCCTCTCGCCCCTCCTGCCAGCAGCTAACAGTTAATTCAAGACTCTCGCTCAAAACTGATCAGCGACACGCACAGCATTCGCCTCTCGGTTGATCTTTGAGCAACGAACATGGAACACAATGCGCAGGCTTTGTTCAGACTTGTTGTAGTTGTTGTTGTAGTTGCAATTGTTGTTGTTGGCATATGAACGGAAAATGGGCAACGATAACGTAAGACGGATAACAACGGTGCCAAGCACAACGTCAACCTTATGCATGTGCCCACGTTTCCTGTTGACACAATATGAATTACATATATACAAGTGTATTATATACATATACATACGTATGTTGGATTTATAAAATATATCGAAAGCAAATGAGAAAATAATTAAGCCCCAGATAAAGCCTAAAACACATGGGACAGCCCCAGTTTCTGTAGTATTTCTGCATAATTTCTGTATAATTCCTTTGTATTTTTTTTTTCTGCTTTTTTCTCATTTTCTGTGAAGATAACACATATATGTACTTGAGGTTGTAGCTACTACACTCAAGAGGTTTTCATTCCGTGGAATTCAAATGAATTTCTCTTCTTCTACGGCTGCTGCTGCTGCTGCTGCTTACGTAAAGTTTATCAGCCAGGCAACAACAACAACAACAAACACTATAAACTATGATAAGCAACACCGTCATAATAAAAAAAAAAACAACAGCAAACAGAACCAAACTGAACTGGCATTAAATAAAAACGTAGGCGTTTACCAAAAACCCCCCCACACTCACACACATGCACACACACACACATAAGTATTATCAGGGGAGCATTGGCTACGGCCAAAAAAGAAACCGAGTGAGATACAAGGCACAATGGAGTGAGATAGCAAGTGCGTGCGTCTGTCACACTTTGTGGCGGCCTATCATAAGGTCTGAGAGCGTAAACACACACACACATATACACAGATATATAGTACATGTGTGTGTGTGCGTGTAGTATATAGAGTCTGGCATGTCAGTCACACACTCGTAACTCCCAATTGTGCAGTTGTTGTTGCTTTCTTTCTTTCTTTTTTTTGTTTTTTTGCGTACGTCTTGGGCTGGCCATGTGATAAGGCATTAAAATAAATGTTGCTACAGGCAGGCTCTGATAAGACATACTAACACTTACGGCCAACCCACTCCAGCTCATATATATAATAATAAAAAAATCAGAAAGAGAGCGTGAGAGTGAGAGAGTGAGAGGCATAGGCTGGTCTGCCTAAGACGCCCAGCGATAAGCAGCAAGTTCTGTTTTGCAGGGTGGGGCACACACACACACACACACACACGCACATCATGCACCTTGTGGCATGCGGCAGCCAGCGGCTATTAAAGCCACATAAATTATAATTTTGTTGCATTTTTTTGTGGTCCCCCTTCCATTCGCCCAGCCCAGCCCAGCCACAGGCAGTCAACGCCCCCCATCAGGCATTTTGGCTCATAAATTCATATGTGGCTAGTTCGCCTAACTTTTCTTCTTTTTTTGGTATTTTTTACCTTGCTGCAAGTGAAGCCAAAATGAAAAAGTTGAACAGCTTCTGATTACACATATATGAGACTAAGCGGGGCGCTGCTACAGTGATAAATGCCTATAGATGGCCAGCACAAATTAGATGATTTTTAGGGGAAAAATGCAGACTTAACAAAAAGTTGATCAAGGGTGTTGTAGGAGGATTGAGTTGAATTTATGTATGATAGCTAAGATATTATATGTATATCATATAATATAAATGCTATATGAATATATGATAATTTAACGCATATTAATAAATATTCCATATAATATATGAGAATGTTATAATTTTTCATTTTATTTTAATTTTCAAAATTAATAATATATATATATATTTTTTTAAGTTCAATATTATAAATGAATATATACAAAATTTATAAAATAAATTACAAATTATTTATCGAAAATATGATTAAAAAAAATATATATATATATAATAAAATAATATATGATACTAAAAAATAAAATTAAAAATATATTAAAAGTTGCAAATAAGTTAAATTTGATGAATTTGTAATATATTCAAAATAATAGCAATTTATTTTAGATCTATTTAAATTCATCAAATTTAGCATAATTAAATGTAACTTTTATTTAATTTTAAATTTTGTTTTATTCATCTATTTTTGTTTATAATAGAACTTTCATAAAATAAAAAGTAATATTAAATTTAGTTATTTAAATTTTTAACATTATTTTTACTCTAGCTCCAATTTCTATGTCTGCTCCCGTTCAGCTTAGGCCGTGCTCACTGTGGCAGCTGCAGCACTTTTTTGCCGTTGCTTTTCTTTGGGCCAGTCGCTGGCTGGATATTAATATTTACCTAAAACCCGTCAAAAAGCTAATAAAGTTGCTAGGGCCAGAGTGAAGTTGCAGCGTGAGGCTGAGTTTATTAAGCGCTGGCAACGTTCGCCAACCTGTTTGCACTTTTGCTGCAGCTGTGGCAGGAGCAGGAGTGGGGGCAGGGGCAGGGGCGAGTGGTGGGCGGAGCACATAATTTACGGCTTTGTTAATGACATTTAAACATTGAAACACATTGAAACACAAATGGCAACAGGATATTGGCCAGCACAACAACAACAACAACAACAGCATTGGCCTGACATATTGCAACTATGGCCAATGCGCATTTATTGCCATATTTATAATTGATGGGCCAACAGAGTGCGGTGAGGTGAGGGCCAAAAGTTGCTCGTTACACGTGTATATGCGTATTAAATTATTATGTGTGAAAACAATTAATTATGCATATGCAAAAAGCAATACGGGAGCAGCAGCAGCGGCAGGAGCAGCGGCAGCAGCGGCAATCGCAGCACAAATTGCTCATTATGGAAATCACGCACATAAGTAGGCAACACTTTTTTGCGCCCATTCGCCAGCCTCGACTGGCCAATTGTTATTGAAAAGCCATTTAAATTGGCCGCAGACACAGAGCGCACACGCGGCTTTAATGTTAACAACGTGCAACATTGCTGCAGCAAAGGTCAACATCATTAACAGTGGAGAGTCCAACAGAAAAAGATAGACACATGTGCATAAAAAGAGACAGAGAGAGAGTGGGGAAGAGTGAGGGAGAGTGGGCCATAATTGTTGAGCAAATGGCGGCTCATAAATTATTGGTCAAAACTCAAAACAAATAAAACAAAGTGACGCAACTGGCAAAGTTTCAGCGAGTGCCGCAAAAAGTGCAGCAATTAAATATTTGCTTAACTGCGCCTGCACACACACACACACACACGCACACACACAGTCACAGAGGAGTCGCAACTTTTTGGCCACAATTCATTTGGGTCCGTCCACCTTTCTGGCCACCACAAACTGGTTTTTGGCCATGTGTCTGCACACGAAACATTTCAAATTGAAAAATTATATGCACTTTAGGTGACCCATGAACCCGCTCCAGCTCCAGCTCCTGCTCCAGCTCCAGCTTCAGCTCCAGCTCCACTGACATCGTCGTCTCGGCGCCATTCGCCACTTGACGAACAGCGCTGAAAAATTAATAGCAATTTATTTACTCCACTGCCGAGCAGCCAGCCAAGCCCATTTCCACCGTCCGCAGTCATTTTCCCCCCGACTTTTCACCGCTTTTAAATGCCATGTTTTTTTTTTTTGCTCTTTTTTTACGTATTCCACTCTGCCTCCTTCTCTCTCTCTCTCACTCTCTTTTTCGCCTGTGCATTCGTACAAAGTTTAAAAATTATTTGCAATTAAAGCAAACAAATTAAAAACACAATACAAATTTAAAAAAAAAAACGCACCATGACTGAAATATTTATAACTTTTAAGCGCTTGTTTACAAATAATGAAAATTTATTGGAATTTATAATGCAAACTTCAGTCAAATTAAATGCATGCTGCATGTAAATAAATATATTTCTGTATATACATACATACATACCTATATATATTTATATAACCTAGCATGACATTGATTGTTAATTTGGCTTGATTTAAGATCAAACAAATCAAGTGAGATCAGTTCTCACAACTCTTAAGCTTTTCATCATTTATATGAATAATCAATAATAATTAATTTTTTTTTATTTATTTTTTTTTATTAAAAAATCTCTTAAATACATATCATATCTTTCTCTTTTCGATTCTCTATGACGACAGTCTGCACCTCATTAATGTCGTTAAATAAAAAGGAAAACAATTGCTGGAATTTCTGTTCCCAGAATATCTTTTATATACTTCCGCAACAAAGCCTAAATACCTAGATGCATGGTCTTCTTCCCATCGCTGCCTCTCTCTCACTCTCTCTCTCGCTCCCTCTCAACACCTGCCCATTTTTTACCAAAACACATGCCACGTTATTTTCCCCCAGACATTTTCACTTTGCCCATACGATTTTCCATTCATTTTCTCCTCACAATAATTTTCATTTTCTTCTGCTCACGGGACTTGGATCAACTTTCACCGTGCGCATCATAAATTATGCGGCCCCCTGTGCATGTACGTGCCTGTGTGTGTGCGTGCACTTTCTGCTGCTCGCATGGAATTTCCCAGGGACATTTCTCGGCTGGCACAGCACAAGTCCCTTGGGTTATTTTCTCTTTAGACTTTTATTGTGCGGTTGCGTCGAATGATATGTTTAATGAACTTCGCAAGGAAGCGAGCGAAACAGAGTGAGCGAGATGGCGAGACTTTACCGTTATAGTGATCTTATTGAGCAGCTGCCGCAGCTTGACCATTTCCTGCTCTGCAACAACATCAAAATGTGAAATCATAGCTAAAGCAGCTGTTGGCTTGGCTAGAAAGAGGCAGAGATAGAGGGAGCATGTTACCGTTGTAGTGATCTTATTGGAATTGAGCAGTTGTCTTAGCTTGACCACTTGGGAGCAGTGCTGCCAACTTTTTACCAGAATAAAAAGCTGTTTTTAGATGGAA
>NW_022046007.1:84815-98730 GCF_001654015.2 Drosophila navojoa
AAAAAAATCGAAGTATTAAAAAAAATCGAAAAAAGCCTAATTCATTTTCAAAAAAGCCAGAATTCCCGCTTCCCGCAATTCTTAAATATTTCCCGCAATTTGTCTTCGGAAAAAGCCAGATTTGACGGGAAAAAAGCTGAATTGGCAGCAGTGCTTGGGAGCGCTCCCAATTAGTCTGGCGAGCATCAAAATGTGAAATCATTTCGAAAGCAGCTGTTGGCTCCCAGACGGGCGAAATTCTTAAGACAATTTTTTTTTCATTTTTTCATTTTCGTTTCGTGGACTTTATTAATTCTGCGATTTCCTTTGATTTTAATACAAATTTACGCTGCAGCTTTTTATCAAAAGTAATAAATATTTTTTATTTATTTTGCGGCGACGGCGGCGGCGCCTAATTTATGTTTTCCTAATACACAACTAATTTCGCATGCTTAAAAGTTTCTTCTTTAGAATATACATATTACGAATATATATTTATTTGTGTATGTATATGTATGTATGTGTGCATGGAACCCCACGCACAAATTGAGCAAAACGTTTTATTTATAAACAATTAAATTTGATTTGTCGTGCGTTGGCAGCCAAACAAAATGAAATTTCTTTGAGTTTCCGCTTGTCGAATTTTTCTGTTATTTCTATTATTATTATTATTATTATTATTATTATTATTGTTATTTTTCATATTTATCAACATAAATATGATCAGCTGCATTTTGAGAAATGCGCCGTAAAATATTGAGAAATGCGACAGGCCAAATATAAATGGCCAACGCTTAAAAGTATTTTCCTGTTAATCAATTTTAAGAAAGGAAAAGCGAATAAGCAGAAATACATATATATTATATATACATATATAAATAAATGTATTTCTGTTCGATTTACGACAGCGCAGACCTTAACGCTTTGCTACATTTTGGCCAAAAAGAAAAAAAAAATGTTAATGAACTTTTACCACGAAATACACTTAAGCGAATATATATTATTTCAGCTTGGGTCTTATCTCTTGCGCTCTTCTTCTTTCACACTCTCTCACTCTATATACCTCTCCGACGTATATGTATGTACATATATAGCTAATCGAACGAGTTCAAAAAACCCTATATGGCATGTCAATCGGCTGGCGTTACCTAGGCGCAAAAAACACTTTCGATAACGATAACCCCAATCGAACCGCACTCTCGTGTGCCGATTCACTAGGCTATACTAGGCGCACGTACTATCTCTATCTACAGTTCTGGCTCTTGTTCTTCCTTTTCTTTCTCTTCTTCTTGTATGGGGAAGGTACGTCAATGCTAACTAGAAATTCATTCATTGCTCTAATCAGGCACAATTTCATATATACACATGCATATATATAGTTCATATATGTGTATATTATTTTTTCATATTGTTGTTGTTAGCACAGATAAGCCTAGAAAATTGGGTCGCAGTTGCTATAAAGCAGTTAGACATATACTTCTATATATATTTTATTTTGCTTAAACATTTGGCGTCGTTAATAAATGTTTTTTCATCATTTTGTTCATTCTGCAAGCAGAAATGTGTTTAGACTGACCTCAAAACAAGAAACAACAGCAACAACAACAACAAAAGACAACTCGAGCATGTCGCTTGTTGTTAATTTTGTTTACGCGCTGCCAGTGGCGACAGGTGCGTTTTATATATGTATGTATATAATCGTATATAGTATTTATATATATATATAAAGTATTTCCATGCCGATGGCGGCATTTTGTCAAGTTTTAGCGGCCAACAATTCTTTTGAAGATGTCATTTTAAAAGCTTGTTCGCGCGGCCCCCACCCAGCCAGCGTCGCCCTTTTGCTTTAGAGCCAATTATGTGCGCTATTATGGCCAAATTCTCATGTCACTCAATGCATCAAATACTCTCACAAATTAGCGGTGTCTGTAACACACACACACACACGCACACGTGCACATATAGATCTTATATGTTATATATATTTTTACTTTTACTTGATTCCTCTATTAGTGCTCTTGTCGCATTTCTGTCGCTCTCGCTGTCTCTGTCTTTTGAATTGGGCGCCCACCTACGTTGCGTTATAATTATAGCAAAAGGCTACTGTCGCCTGCAATTAGCGTTGCCGGACCTGCTGGACGCTCGCTGGCTCTCGCTTGCCTTCTCTTCCTCTCTGTCTACCTCTGTCAACTTCGTTTAGCTTGATTTGTGCTTTGAAGCTGCTGTGTGGGGTCTGCTGCACGGCATACAATTTCCGGCTAGTTTTCGCTCTTTTCGGCAAGAACCTGATGCTTGGCTTAATAACAAGCCAACACGAGCGAAAACCAATGGGCGCTGTAAATAAGTGCATATATATTATACACACATGTATACATACATACAAATGTATGAGTGTGCGTGTGTGTGCTTGCTGTTTAATGAGCAACGCTTGTGTATCAATGACATCATTGCTGAGACACTCAGAAGGCTTAAGGTACACACGCTCTTAATTGGCTGTGCCATGAGGCATGGCAATTCCGTTGAAATTAATTAGACAGTTTCAAAAAAACAAATACACACGCATACATACATATATACGTAAACATGTACATGTGTGTTTTCATGTGTAGCAGGCAGCTTTTGTTTTCAGTCGAATTCGAAGCGATATGTACGAGGCTCGTTAAAGTAAAAGTGAGACAGAGCGAGTGTAAGAGAGAGCTTATAAATAGACGCACGTGTGCGTAGCTTATCGTAAAGCGCAAAGGTTACAAAGTAGTTAATAAGTCTATTTCACTCTGTACTACATACATGTATACATATGTATGTATGCATGTGTATATTCTTTTTCTTTTCCATTGAATCAATTTCCTAAGTCCGCCGCCTTCCACTTGAGTCAACAGAGTTGTTGTTCCACTCAGTGCCAGGGCATCTTTGTGTGGCCATTATTAACGAAAGGTAGCTACAATTGGTATTTCCGCTCGCAGCGCATGACGAACACTGATAATAATAATAATAGCAGCAGAGAAAAAAAGTGCATAAGAGTCGCACTGACGCATGCAACAACGCTGTCCGCTTACCTTTTGTAAAACTGTACGGCGCACAGTGCGGCTGCCATTTTGGTTTACATTTAATTGATAACAATAGAAATAACAACAGCGTTTGTGCGACAACAAAGCGTGTTAATAATGTCCACACTGTACTTAAGCAGAGGTGGGCGTATTTACTCTTCGCTCTTTCCACACATTGCTGCGGCTTACGTACACACACATATAAACATGTACATACTTACGCGCACGCTCGTAAAGGTGGAGAGACAAAGAGAGCGATAGCGTAACTTCATGCCGCGAGTAGGAGATAGCAATAGCGATAACGTGTTTGCCTCTGTAAGTGTGTGAGCGCAACAGGTAGCCGTAGCCAGAACCGTAGCCACCATGTTGAACAGCATGTTAAAACTCGTTCGTTTAGTTTGCTTTTGTTTTGTTTTCTTTTCTCCGTACATTCGTGTGCTCGCTCTCGCTTCGGCAAATGGCGTCTGCTCAGAGTGCTGTGACGTCAGCATAAAAATCAAATACTTTAATAGCCTTTGAAAGAACAGGTAAAACAACATGATTTAGCTCCACCCCGACCCCTTCCACACCACTCATAACAAACGGAAGCGGAAATTTATGTTGCTTGTGCGGCTCTTCCGCTCCATCAGCCGACGCCAGCCGGCGCTCGCTCACATTTCACTCAAAGCGAAAATCAAATTGTAGTTTAAAGATTTTCACTTTGGAAAAACAAAACAAATGTTGATGTTGTTGCTTTTTAATGTGCCAACGGCTGTTAAACAAACAAATTAGGCCTGAAACTGGCCGCGCGTAATTATTGGGCGTATTTCAGTGTTTTTCTTTTCCACTTGCTGTACAAATAAACACAATGTCTCCGTTAATGGACAAACTAATTAGGACGGAGAACAACCGTTAGTTGAGGCTATTTCACTGACCCTGATCTGCTACCGTATCCCTCTCCATAGGATTGTGATCTCATGTCAAGAGCTCATTTATAAATTGGCTTTGTGTTGAAATTATGACTAATAACTGGTCACACTAAAGACATGCATACAAATACATATACACAATCACACAGCATGAGCACATTGGTCTGTTAATTGAAATTCATGCAAAGCTGCTGCTGAGTAACCTATCAAAGTCCGAACCACACAGCACACGCGTTCTCTTAATTTGCAAAGATAGAGCGAGAGCGCGCATCATGCAAGTCACAGTTACAGTGACCGTTACATGTACATACGTATGTACATACTACATACATATGTATGTATGCAGACAGATTTGATTGCGTGTTGAGCAGACATATTCCGAATTGATGGCTGATAAAAAAGTGCTGCAGCCGCACCAACGACAATGTCATGAACTTTACAACAACAACAATCTGGCATGTTATTTTCTATATGTACATATGTATTTATTTATAAAGAGCAACAAATAGCTGAGGTGAGCTGCACTGAAGCGGCAGCAGCAGCAAAGTTCAACGGCTGCACGTAAACAACCGTTGCCATTCAGACAGAGGTGGGGCGATGGTACGGTGCAACACGTGTTGCCATATGTTGGCCGAGTGAAAGTGCCGCAAATCTTTCAGCGCGCTGGCTAAGTGGAGCCGAGCCGCCTGTCAGTCAGGCGGCTTGTGCTTTCATTTCATTGTGCACCTTGAACAACGGCGGCAGAAGCAACAAAGTTGCATTTGATGCGTTCAATTTGTTGCCAAACAAATCAAAGACAAACAAACGCATACGGGTTTGATTAGCATCAGCTGCTGATACGATACGTTACGATACGATGTGATTTCATTTGATTTGATTTGTCTAGGGCCTTAATTCTATTTTTCCGTTCGCCTTTTTGTTTATTTCTTCACTTGCCAGCGTTTGTTGTTGTTTATGTTTCCATTCCTTATTGGCGCTTTGTCGCAATATCTTCCATTGAAGTTTTATTTTATTATTTTCAATTACTGTTCATCATACCAAACGTGTCATGCACTCCGCACCCGCGCCACACGCACACGATCGGCTACTCTTTTTTGTATTGCTTTTTTGCTTATCTTCTTTGCTTTGCCTACGCTTTCATAATCTATGCACACATGCGTACGCGTCTCTATGACTGTGACAGTTGCAAGCTGACTGCTACGTCACCTCGCTTGCCGCAATCCTTTGCTACTTTTCTTCAGTCTGCTTTTGTCGGTTGTCGTTATAATTTCGTCATTTACATAGCCCGCATATTGTTTGGTTTTTAATTAAGTTTCGTTCTTATTATTTTGTTGTTGTCAATTTTGCGTTTAGTTCGTTTAATCAGCTAAACTCTTTTAATCTGCTTGCCAAACGCAACAGCGCCACAAAAAAGTCACAATTTCTTGTTTCAATTTTGTTTTGTTTTTTGCGTTGTGGTTTTTGGTTTTGCTTTGCGGGCCTTGAGACAAACGAAATCCCGTTAAATTTCAAATAGCACAGCAAAACAAATAAATACGCGCGTTTTGTTGTTTTAAACAACTTTTATTACCTGTGTGTACGTTCGCTCTGCATACATGTGTGTGTGTGCCAAGTCTGAGAATAAAAAGCAGGCGCAGCAATAACGAGCAAAGCAGCAACAACAACAATGTCAACATGCACACTCAGTGTAATAATAGGGGAACACCTTCACCAAAGAGTAAGCGATAGAATGCAAGCCGCTAGACGGACAAAAGCTGCATTGTATACGGTTGCATTAGTGTCTTATTTGAAATGGAAATAAAATATTTGATTTGTATTAGTATCTATAATGAATATATATTTTGTATTTTATGAATATGTATATTTAATATACTTTACTCGCTCTACTCATTGCAGACCTGCAAAATATGCCACAAGGCCTTCGCGAACGTGTACCGCCTGCAGCGTCATATGATCAGCCACGATGAATCCGCGCTGCTGCGTAAATTCAAGTGCAACCAGTGCGACAAGGCCTTCAAGTTCAAGCACCACCTGAAGGAGCATGTGCGCATCCATTCCGGCGAGAAGCCTTTCGGCTGCGACAACTGCGGCAAACGCTTCTCGCACTCGGGCAGCTTCTCCTCTCACATGACCTCCAAGAAGTGCATTAGCCTGGGGCTCAAGCTCAACAACAATCGCCAGATGCTCAAAACTCTCGATAAGAACTCAAACGCTCGACGCTCGCCCACGGATCAGCAACAGCAGCAGCAGCAGCTGGCGGGCAAACGGAAGCTAACACCAGAGCAGGTGCTGCCAAATCCCATGAATTACTTTGCCGGCGAAGTGCAGAGCCCACCCACAGCTGTCAATGCTCCTGGGCCCTTCTATCCCAACTATATGAATGCGGCGCTGCTGGCCTTTCCGAATGCCATCATGGCTGCCGCGCTGGATCCCCGCATGCATCCCTATAGCATCCAGCGACTGCTGCAACTGACTGCTGCCGGGCAGCAGCAACAGCAGCGGGAGGAGCAACTGGAACAGCAGCTGGAGCAGGAGCACAGAGAGGAGCAGAAGCTGTATGAGACCAGAAAGGATGATGATGAGACGCCGGATGAGCCCAAGCTGGTTATGGATCTGGAGGAAGCGGAGCCGAAGCCATCGGCCAGCCCTGAAGTAGCCGTCGCCGAACCCGCAGCAGTCGACGTTGGTGTCGTCAAGCAGGAGCCCAGTCGCGAGCCGACACCTCCGGACACGCCCAAGTCAATCAAGGTGGAGCATGAGGAGGAGCTGGAGGCAGTGGCCGTGGAGCAGTCGCGGGCACAGACACCTCAGGATCTGCGCTGCAGTCGCTGTGCGAAGCAATTCAATCACCCCACAGAGCTGGTGCAGCACGAGAAGGTGCTGTGCGGTCTGATCAAGGAGGAGCTGGAGCAGCAGTATCAACAACAACAGCAGCATCAACAGCAACAACAACAACAACAGCAGCAGCAGCAGCAACAACAACAGCAACAACAGCAACAACAACAGCAGCAGCAGCAACAACAGTCGAGCTTTGCGCTGCTTCCCTCCGCTAGTGATGCGGACGAGGATGAGGAGGACGAGGAAGAGCCCCGCCAGGATTACCATGCCGGCAGCAGCGACAGCGGCGAGCGTAAGGTGCGCGTGCGCACCGCCATCAACGAGGAGCAGCAGCAGCAGCTGAAGCAACACTATGCCCACAATGCGCGTCCCAGCCGGGACGAGTTCCGCCTGATAGCCGCCCGCCTGCAGCTGGACGCGCGCGTCGTCCAGGTCTGGTTCCAGAACAATCGCTCGCGCGAACGCAAGCTGCAGAGCTATGCGAACAATGGCGAGGCCGCAGCTGTCGCTCCACAGCCACAAGCGCAGGCACGCGCTGGCGAGGATCAGCCGCTGGACTTGTCCGTCAAGCGGGACGCTTCGCCGTTGTACGGCTTGGCGTCGTCCCAGCAGGCAGCTGTGCTGCCCGCGCCCGCCGACTTCCAGGAGACGATGGCCATCAATCTGAGCCGCAAGCTCTCCGGCTCGGCGTCCATGTCGCCGTCGTCGCTGTCGCCCTGCTCGGGCGCCTCTTCGCTGCAGCAGTCGGCAGCAGCTGCTGCTGCCGCTGCGGCGCTCTACTTCGCGCCTCCCTCGCCGCCCAGCCACGCCCACGAATTGGCGCCCAGCGCAGCACCGCGTGGCCAGGCCTTCGCCGGCCTGCCGCCCTACATGCTGCCACGCCTGCCTATGGAGGCGCTCTTCCAGATGCGCCCTGGCGGCGACTATGCGCCCAATCCGCTCATGAACAGTATTAAGCTGCCCGACTACCGCGGCACCAGCCTCAGCCCCGGCGGCTCCGAGAAGCGTTCGTGGCGCGACGACGACTCGCGCATCTCGCACGACGATGAGTATGGCGGCCTGCTGCCGCCCAAGCCCAAGCGGGCCAAGGCCGAGACGCACGGGCATGCGGGTGATCCGGACCTGCCCTTCGTCTGCGACCAGTGCGACAAGGCGTTCGCCAAGCAGAGCTCCCTGGCGCGCCACAAGTACGAGCATTCCGGTGAGTGAGAACTTGGAGAAGATGTGGTGCAAGCCACTGTTAAAAGCTACGCTATGTAATGCAAAGAGCATTCTGTTAACTAACAGAGCTATGTTGCGGCATCACAGTTACAGTTTGTGCTCTGTTAGAACTTGGAGATGTGGTGTAAGCCACTGTTAAAAGCTACGCTATGTAATGCCATGAGCATTCTGTTAATTAACAGAGCTATGTTGCGGCATCCCATTTACAGTTTGTGCTCTGTTATGCGATCTGAAATCTAGCAGCAGGCAGGTAAGCAGAGATCCTGCAAATGCTCCAAAGCTCTCAAAGTGAAATCTCTGATAGGAAATTCCATTCCCATATACCAGAATGATCGATTAATAGGCAGAACGTGAAAAATAGAAATCTCGGCAGAAGCTTACAATCCTATATATACAAAGGATAGAAAAAATATTAGTTAATTCCCTATAATATCCGATTTGAGAATCTATATATAGCTTTATATGTATATTGCTTTCAATTGGTCGCACTGTGCGATTTATTGGCCTTAAAATAGATAACAGTGTCAAAGTTGCTTCACCTGACGCAGTGGCGTCACACTGTTAACTTAACAGACTGCTATTGCATAGCCTAATCTTATTGGTTCGTGGGTGTAAACGATCGCAGCTAATCTGTATTTCATTTGCAGGTCAACGACCCTACCAGTGCATGGACTGCCCCAAGGCCTTCAAGCACAAGCATCATTTGACGGAGCACAAGCGTCTGCATTCCGGCGAGAAGCCATTTCAGTGCTCCAAGTGCCTGAAGCGCTTCTCCCACTCGGGCAGCTATAGCCAGCACATGAACCACCGTTACTCCTACTGCAAGCCCTACAGGGAATAGGTAAGCGACACCTCAGTGCCGCCCACCTGCGTAGCAGCCGCCGGCAGGCCGCAGCGTCGCGGTCCCGCCGCTCACTCGGCCAGGCTGAACAGTAACAGTAGCCACCACCACCATCAGCAGCAGCAGCAGCAGCAGCAACAGCAGCACCTCCACCACAGCAGCAATTATCCCCATCAGCTGGCTGCCATGGCAGCTTTCCAACAGCACCACCAGCAGCAACAGCAGCAGCACCATCACCACCAGCGGTTGCAGCAGCAGCAGCGTCTGCCCTGTCAGCCGCTTGCCTGGCCACCGTCCGTGCCTGGCGCTGGCATCATGTTGCCACCGCTGTCCAGCAGCAGTAGTATGCAGCAGCGGGGCACAGGGCCGCCGCTGTCAACTCCACCAGCGCCACCACCGCCGCCGCCGCCGCCGCTATTGTCTGGATCTGGAGCGGCTGCGTACGGCCAAGCACCACCGGCGCAGCCGCCCAGTTTCTTTGCCAGTCCACTGCACCACGCAGCGTTGATGGCACCACCACACCCGCTGTCCAATGAGCGCTTCGCGGCACCACCAACGCCGCCAACGAGCGCACCGTCCCACGGCGGGCATGCCTTCAATTTCTTCAATGCCAAGATGCTGCTCAACTGAGCGGCAGTAACAGCCATTTAACATAAGTCTAACAGTGAACTAACAGTGCACTTAAATGCTGTACTTAAAACAGACGCAGAAATCTCAAATTGTGCAGGAACACAAAACACACTCAAGACACACAAAAACTCAAAGCGAAACAAAACAAAACAAAACAAAGAATTAAAATAATATTAATTATAATATCGGCTATAGCGGTTCTATCGGTTATAGCCCCCATTAGCAACTGGCAGCCAACTCGGCAGAGCTTTGATGAATTATTTTTTATATATTCTACATTATAGACTATATACACATGTATATATCGCTAATTTATATAATATATTTTGTTCGTGTCATTTTGGTTGCCACAAAATAAGTTCGGAAAGAAACTCCCAAAAAGGATCGATGATGAAGAAGAAGAGCTAAAAACCTTTCGTTTGAGCGAATTTATTATTTTTAATTTGATTTTGCATATTGTTTTTAAAAAGTATTTTTTAAACGAGTTACACTTAAGTTGAAAACTGTTTTTGTTTCAATTATGAATGAGTATATTTATATCTAAATATATCTATCGATATACATAAATATATATTTTTATACATTCGAATTATTTACGTTTACGTTTACGTTTTAAGCTTAAGAGCGAAAAACCAGTACCAAGTGCTGCGAAATACTCAAAGCTTATTTCAGAATGAAATCAGGGCCAGCACCCCGATATATATCCACTTATCTATTATTATTTTCATTTATGATATATAGTTTTTATGCTTTACTAACGGAATAAATGTAAAACGTATTCGGTTTAATGTTTTTAGCTTTAAATTTGTAGTCGAACCGTCTAAATTTTGGACCAAACAGCCCAACAACAACAACAACAACAGCAAACGTTAACTTGACAATATTTAAACAAATTAAACTAACAAAAAATAAAAATCAAAATAACGCCGAGCTAGATGCTCTTTCGCAAAAGTATTAAAACATCAGCCAACTGTATTAAAACCAGAGTTAAAAATACAAAACTTAATCAATAACGCCACCTACACACACACACACACACACACACACAAATGTAACTTATGTTAATGTGAAAACCCACCGCTTGCTGCGCGTTTCAAATATCTTACTTAAAAAAGAAAGGAAATTTTATAAAATTTCAGAAAACCTTTTCTAATTTCTTTTTATTTCTCGTGTTTATTTTGTACGAAAGTTATAAATAATAATACTGTAATGCTACATAATAATCGAAGAAGTGAAGCAGAATATATGTCGAAACGAAACACCTATACGATCATTCCATTTAGCTAGAGTTGCGCGATAAGAAGGAACCGCCCCACATGCATTTAAGAACCTTCGGCTACTTGAGCAAAAATATTACAAAATAAATAAATGAAAACATAAAATGAAATAAGAATACTTCATGTTTTGTAAATGTCATATGCTTATCCAAGTGCTATGCGAGTTAGAGCACAAAATACAATTTAAAATTAATATTTAATATATACATAAATATAAAAAGAATGCTAAAGCGCAAAAGAAAAACTTAATTTGGCCTTATTAAACATTATTTAACATTAAATTACTTACAAAAACTAAAGAAAAAACTATTTCTAAGCTAAAACGTTTATAAGAAACGAAAATATTTAAATTTAGTAAATAACAAAACTGAAAAGAAAAACAAAAACTTTTGGAAAAGTCTCTAATGAAAATTATTAGCAAATTTCAATGTGCGTATTGATGTAAAGAAAATCTTTCTCCTAAAGCCAAAACCAAATACAAAACAAAAAAAAAATACTATTAACATTAACTATTAACAATGTTTACAAGGACAATAAATTTTCTAAATATCTTAGAATGCTTTCAACTTTTCGCTCTAAATAAATTCAATTCAAATAATTTAACCAAAACAAAAACAATAAAATACAATATATAATTAATTAATTAATTAAAAACAGATTTAAATTCATGATAGCGAAAAAGGTTTCCAGAACAACGAACATTTATTTATTAACATTTATTGTGCTATGTCTAAACAATCCCCAAGTTAACTATGTAAACCCCAAAACTTTCTCTCATCTCTAATCCTTAGCAGTTGAAATTTTCTTTTCTTTTGCTTTTCCAAAAACAAAAAAAAAAAATCAACAAACAAACGAACACAAAAATATGCATTTATTACTTAATTAATTTTTATATTTGTATTTTTTAAACAAACAAACAAAAATAATATATACATATATATTTAAAGATATATATGTAACTTTGTAAATTATTTCGCAAGAAACAAAGCTAGAGAATCCAAATACACAAAATAACAAAAATGAATGTTTCAACTATGAACAAAATTAAGCACTCGTTTAGCATAAATTATAAATATATAATAAATTAGATTAGTTAAAAAAGGAAAAGAAAAACCGTACATAAATGTTAACTTACAACAAATGAAACGAATTAATTATATTTAAGCGCAAATATTTTTCATTGTGATGGATGCATGTCGGCGATAATATTTGCAATCTAGGGCCTTATATGAGATACACACACACACACACACTTACACACACGTACATACACTATAAACTCTTGTTAGTTATATTTACATTTTAAGTTAAGTTTACATCCCCGAATAACATTTTGTTCGTCTCCTCTGTTAAAGTTGTTCGCCAGAGATTTTCATGTAAATAAGCGTGAGAAGATATGAGATCAGAATAGTTAGGATCGCATACAGCGTAGGTTTCGTACAAAGTATGTGCTTGTATTATTTGTTTTATATTTTAATTTAAACTGAAGAAAGTGAGAAAACATCAATGTTTTAGTTATGCGGGGATCAAAAGTTAAAAAAAAAAAAAAAAGAAAAAAAAAAAAAAAAAAAAAAAAAGAAATGCTATACACACAAATACACAAACGAGGTAAACAACAATTTAAATAACTTATATTTCAAATATATATATATACACATATATATATATACATAATGCATAAATGTATTTTAATCAAAATAAGCCAACGGATAAAACATTTTTGTCTTGATACATTTACAAAATTATTATAATTATTAAATTTACAATGTGAAAAATAAAAACAACAAAACAAATTATTAAAATTTAAATAATTTGCATTTTATTTCGAATTTATTTAGATTTCAGCCATGAAAAAGATTCAAGAGTATGAACAATACGATATTGAGAAGAGATTGCACATCTTTATCTTGCATTGGAGAATTTATTATAATGGTGACCTTTCTGGGATATGTCTTTTCCTTGAAGTATATGGACGAGAAAATATGTGAAACCGATATTTAATGATACTATAGATTTACATCCGGAGATTCCTAGAATATATATGAGATTCGAGGGATCTAAAAACTTTTTTTATATGCTTTTCTCTTGAAATAAGTATGAACGAGTTAAAGCTGAAACAGATCCTCAAATATTTTTAAGCATGTCTAAAGATCTAAAAAGGTCCAAGTGTCCGGCATAAATTGTTGACTCCTAATATACATTTTTCTTTAATTTGATAAAGTGATAGTTTAGATCGAGAATATGATGAGTTATGCGTAGCTTGTAGACGACTCTTCTAATTAGGTAGACCACAATTAAAGTGACTAGAACTATCTACCATACCATAATAGAATACACTTTGATAAAATTTTGCTTGAGGAATTCTATAGACTACAATGCATAGACTCAAGTATTCTTCACACCTTAGAAAATTTATTTTCAGCCCTTGCCCCAGTCATACCTATAAGAAAAACGCCAAATAAGTATTTAATTTTTTTTTTACATATTTTGTTTTCCATTTATTAATTTGTTATTGTAAATGAATTGACCAAGGCACGCGCAGTGTTTTCATTATCAAATAGGATTACCATTTGAGGTTTTTTTTTTCTTTAAAATTTTTTTTTTCATTCATAAAAAACAAGTGTTTGGGCCAACAAATTGAAATTGTGAACTAATCGCGTTTGCCAACGAATCGCTTTACACAACAAACAAAAAATGATTTCTTTTTCTGTACCTTTGCTTAGACATGAAAATTAAACTAAATTATTGTTAGCGAATTATAAACTAAAAAACATCTTAGAACTAGAAATGTATTGCATATTATATAAAACTATCAATTAAATTTCTTTTACAATTTATTATAAAATATTTTTGTATATATATATATTTATAGATTTTTTTGTTTTGTTTTTTTTTTTCTTTTCTCATAGAATTTCTTCTTTGAATATAAAAAAAAAAAACAAGTTCTTCTAACATTGCTAATTTTATAATATTTTAATATATCTATAGATATTTTTATGCATAGAATCTATACGATAGATACATTTTAGTTTGTTCTTTATTACTTCAGTTTTGGGAGGGGGAAAGGGCGCGTAATACGTTCATAGATTGTAGAATGAGCAGTGATAAAAGAGTGATAGACATATATATATATATTTATATATTTATATATATATATATATATATATATATATA
>NW_022046007.1:98740-125992 GCF_001654015.2 Drosophila navojoa
TATATATATATATATATATATATATATATATATATATATATATATAGTTTAGTTCAGAGCGCGCCCGCGGGCATAATATTTAAAATAGAGTTGTAGATTAGGCTTATAAGACCCGCTTATATCGCTAACTTGTTGCGATGCTGTGCGCCGATCGGTTCGCGTTGATCCGCGCACATAAAACATTTCTTGTTTGTCAAGCTAAAGTTTCAGAGTGCCGTCCATGGAACGAACTATCCAGCCTGCTGAAATAGTTGCCATCGACTAAGCATTGTGAATTGGTCCAGGCTTAGTTAAATTCGCTTCTCCTATGAGTTTTTTGCATTCTCTCTTCAAGGCATTTATAGTGTGTAGGTGTGTGTGTGTGTGTAAATATGTTTACTTCTTTTTGAGCACCAGGAAATTGGTTCAATTGTTTGTCAAAGTCTACATAAATTTAACATATATTCATATTATGTATACATATATATATATAGATAAATATTCATTATATTTGACACTTAGCGTTCAATATCATTCATAACTATTTTTGTATATTTAAATATTTTGTATATATATATATATCTCTCTTTATATATGTTTATGTATGTGTACTTGTTTGTAGTGTACAAGATCTTTAATTAACAAAAAATCAAAAGTTTTGACTCATTTCATTTAAATTTATTCAGTTCATGCATTCAAGCATATATATGTATGTATGTATGTATATGTGTAGTCCCTTTTCTAGCCAACCGTCTATAATTTGTTATAAATATATATATATATGTATATAGTTCGTCTTGCTGATGTGTGTTTTTGTCCTTTTCAGTAACTCCTAATTTATATATATAAAATAAAAAAAAAAAAAAAAAAAAAAAAAAAATGCCAGAATTTTAAATTTTTTTTTTTTTTTTTTTTTTTTTTTTTTGCTCAGTGCCTCAACTTGTTTTGTTTTTTCTCATTTTTGGCAACAAATTCTACTAAAACACTAAATGAATATTTGTATATAAAACTTGTTAAGACTTAACAGCGCCGCTGTTAACACGCTGTTGGCACACTGTTAACGGCTGTTTAGGTGTGTGTGTGTGTGTATGTGCGTGCGGTTTGTTGTTTGTTTGTGACTAATTGACTAACAATGAAAATAATGGATTGATTGATTGATTGATTCATTGACTGACTGACTGTACGTGCTCAGACATAGACCGGTGCCTGGTCATCCGTCATATCCGGCTGCTGTCTGTCATCGAAAAATCGTCTAAAGGTAAATTCGAAAAATCCATGGAATTGCCTATCATTCAGATCGATATCATCGCCGCTGCTCAAATTGGAGTCATTCGAGCGCAGCTTGTCGGGATCAACGGGATCAAAGTTGGACGTGTCTGTGGGATGCTTTATCTCCGGTATATACGGCGCCTTCTGCTTGCGCATGTCCGCAAAATCAATGCCCCTGAAGAACTCATGCGACTTGACCTCTTCCACACTGTTGCCCAGTCGCCGATCCGCAGAGGCGCACAGCCGTCGTATCAGATCCGTGGCCTCGCGTGATAGATTCGCCTGCGGTGGTATGTGTAGCGTCTTCTCCCAGTTAATAACCTGTAAATCGAATAATTGTTAGCTCTGCTGCTGTGGCACACTCAGCTAGTATCTACACTCTACCTTCTGTTGCGTTTCCATGGAGGTATTGGCCAGAAAGGGTGGTCGACCCACCAGCATCTCGTAGAGTATGACGCCCACGCTCCAGTAATCACACAGCTGCGTGTAGCCGCTCCGTTCCAGCACCTCCGGCGCTATATAGTTGGGTGTGCCGACCAGCGAGTGCGCCAGGACTCTTTGGTGATCGCGCATGCGTCGCCTGTACAAAGGAATCAAGCAAGGAAAACGGTGAAAATGTGTTTTATGACGGGTCAAATCAATGCACCCACCTCTCCAGCACTGTGGGCTTGGTGCCATTCTCTGAAAAGTCCTCCCAAGGCTCCATGGAGTCCTGTCGGGAATGATTGCCTAAAAGTACAGGATTACAATGAGCAACTGGCATACGGATATGGAAGATGAGGCTAACTACCATTCTCCTGATAGTATTTGGAGTTGTGCGTCCATCTGAACCCAGTGCAAAGACCGAAATCGGTGAGCTTTATGTGGCCGTCCCGGTCGATGAGTATGTTGTCAGGCTTGATGTCCCTGGAAATGATGATGAATTATGAAATACGATGTTGTACTGATGCTCTACACTCTACACACCTGTGAATGAAGCCCATTTTGTGCACACTGTCCACGGCGCAGGTGACCTCGGCAATGTAGAAACGTGCCAGTGGCTCCTCGAAGATGCCCAGCTTGATGAGCAGCGACATCAGGTCGCCACCTGCGAATGGAGAGTTCAATTCGATACAATCAACAATGTTGGCCTTGCCACGCAGAGCTTACCGGGTATGTAGTCCATAACGAAATATAAATTATCCTTATCCTGAAAACTATAGTAGAGCTTGACAACCCAATTGTTGTCGGCCTCGGCCAGAATATCACGTTCGGCTTTCACATGCGCCACCTGATTGCGCTTGAGGACGTCCGCCTTGCGCAGCGTCTTCATTGCATACAGATGATCCGAGGTGTCGATCTTGCGGACCAGCGTCACCTCACCGAAGGCGCCCACACCGATCGGCTTGATCTTGACGAACATGCTCTTGTCCATCTTGGCGCGCTTGAGCCGAATGTAGTTGCTCTCCTTCTGGCTGAGCATCTTGCGCATCTCGATCTGTGTCTCGTCGGAGAGGCCCACCTTGAGCATCTCCTTCTCCAGCTGATTCTTGCGGAACGTGCGCTGGCGATAGGATTTGATCACATTCTCGATATGCTGTTCCATGAAGAATTTGAATGCCTGCGGCGAGTATTGCCGTATGCGAAACTCTTTGCGCTCCTCCTCCTTCTCCTTGGAGATCTTCTTGCGCTCGGGTATGGGCGAGGCATGCTTGATCTTCTTGCACCCGGCGGCAGCAGCTGCTGCTGCTCCCGTTGTTGTTGAGCCGTTGCTGCCACTCGAGCTGTTGCCATTGCCCCCACTTCCGCCGTATTTGGCGGGCGGAATGGGCGGCGTTGTGGCTAAATTGCTATTGCTAATTTGTATGTTGTTGTTGTTGTTGTTTGTCGCTTTCAGTTCAGTCGTCAGGTTGACATTGCTGTGATTATTATTATTATTGTTGTTGTTGTTGTTGCTGCTGGCCAACTCCGGCGTGGTAACGCGTGCGCTTTGATACGGCGGCGGCGGCGGCAGCTGCCGATTCACATTGCCATTGCTGCTGACGGCCAGCGCCTGATGAGAGAGATGAGATAATATTAGTAAAGCCGTAGAGCATTTGAGACTACAGTGAACACTCTCTAAACGAACAGCCTTCGCTTCAGGGAGCTTTCACTGTACACTAACGTACCTTCTGTTGCTGCTGTTGCTGTTGTGCCTGCAGCTGTTGCTGCTGCTGCTGCTGCAACTGTTGCTGCTGCTGTTGCGCCTGCAGCACACGCAATGCCTGCAACTGTTGTTGTTGCTGCTGTTGCTGTTGTTGCTGTTGCTGCTGTTGTTGCTGCTGCTGTTGTTGTTGCTGCTGCTGTGGCTGCGGCGTTGTGGCCGCCTTGGCCTGCATGCTCTTGGCATAGGAAGGTGGCTCCATGCAGACGGCCTTGCCCACCACGCCGCCATTCAGGGCGCTGGCCATGAGTGGCGGCGTTGTGGGCGTGGGCGGCTTCACGGCACCCGGCACCACCACGGTGGGCGTGGGCACCAGCAGTGGGGAGTGCTGCTGGGCAGCGGCGGCCGCTTGCTGCTGCTGCTGCACCACCGCCGGCGACTTTTGCGGATAGGAGGGCGGCGCGGCGAGCACGTGCACGGGCGAATTGCTGGCGGAGGCGCTGACCGGCGATTGGGGCGCCACGGCCGTCTGGAGCACCGGCTTCTGCACCTGCGTGGACTTGACGCTCTGCATGATGATCGGCTGCTGGGTGCGCGCCTGGTAGACGCGAGGCTGGGGCCGTGCCACGCCCGTCGCGGCGGGCAGGATGCCGCTGGCATTGCTCACCGTTATCGGACTGGGCGAGCCCGCCGAGGTGGCCGAGTAGATGCCGCTGCTGGGCGACTTGCGGTAGTCGGACTGCTGCGACTGCGTCGGCGACTGGCGCGACTGCATCGAGGCGGTGTAGCTGGGCGGCGGCGGTGCGGCGCCCACCACCACCGTGTTCTTCAGGTAGGGCGGCGGTGGCTCGACGACGGCCCCGCTGCCCGCACCCGGATACATGTTGAGCGCCTTCATCTGCTGCGTCAGCTGCTGCTGCGCCTTGATAGCGCTCCCGTTCTGTGGTATGACCGGCGAGGTGCCACGCGTCGTCGGGCAGGTGGGCGTGATCGCCGCCGGCCGGTTGAGGGCGGGCGAGCGCCGCTTGAAAATCTGATTGGTGGGTGGCGGTGGCGGGGGAGTCGCCGAGCTGCCCAGGCCGATGGGATTACGCGGCGGTGGCGCCGGCGGCGCCGCATCGCTGAAGCTGCTCGGCGAGGGCGAGTACTGCCCGGTGCTGGCGCGCCCACTCAGCTGCTGGTGGGTGTGCGAGTGCGGGCTGTCCGACCGAGAGCTGCCGGCGCCGGAGTCGAGCGCCGGACTGCAGCGCAGATAGTGCGTCGGCGTGTCACGCTCGATGCTCGGCTTGCGTATCAGCTTGGGCGGTATCAGGGCGTTGATCATCTTTGGCACGTGCCCGTTGGCCGTGGGCATGGGCAGGGCGACGACGGCCACGGCGCCGGGTGGGGGAGGCACGACGACATCGGGCGAGGGAGACGCCGATGCCGATGGTGGCTCCAGTGGCAGCTTTGCGTGGTGGTAATCGGGCGCATCGTTGCGGCCATTGGTGGCGGTGTATCGCAGAGGTGTGTAATTCTGTAAATTGAAATCGATTAATAAATTGATCGATAGCTTAATATGTAAAATTATCTTAAATATCTAATGCTACTGCAAACAAAAACTATCGGCATATTAATAGACTTAAATATCTTAAGCTTTTGACTTTGAATAATAATACTTAATAATGATTTGTGGATTTTAATATATATCATACAAAAAATATTTGCAAACTTTTTTTTTCAACGATAATTAAAATTCTTTTGTGTTACATATATCCTAACCCCCACATACTACGCCACTGCCAGAGCAACATTCCTGCTCTGTGAGAAACTATATTTGTGTATAAATATAAATATACATACGCATAGGTGTGAGAGGCAGCTGTGTGTTTGTGTGTGTGCCTGTGCTTGGTAGCAGTTCAAAAACTAAACAAAAGGCGCGCATACAAAATAAAAACAAAAAATGCGAACAGCGCCTAAAACAAAAGGCACAAGAAACGCGGCTGCCAAAGCAATGAAATCAAATTCTTGCCATCGTTCAGAAATTCCTAAAAGTCAGGAGCACACAAACACAAACACATACTATGTACAAATACACAGAGAGCAAACGAAAACAGACACAAAGACAAAGAGTCACAAAGAGCGAGAGAGTGGGAGAGAGCGCATTGAGCGAACAACAGCAAAGCGATCGCCGGCTGACAGATTGCAGCAAACAGACAACGGGGCAACCTTCAGTTAGAGCATATGCATGCTTCTGTATGCATGTGTGTGTGTGTTCCTCTTTTCTTTTATTTTCTGTGCCTGCCTGCTGCTGTTGCTGGTGCTGGTGCTGCTACCCGTTTTACGCATTCTTTTGATGCTACTACATCATCTTGTTTCTTTTGTGTCTGATCCTCGCATTTTGACTTTGCCGTGCGACTGACTTTGCATGAGTGATGGCCATAAATATCGTGATAGCTGCGTGACATGAAATATGTGCAGAGTCACGCACGCTCATCAAATTGAATGTCAGTTCAAATGTTAAGCCAATGCAGTTAATGTTAATGAACAAACGTAAAAGCAAATCAAGTAGAGCATCAGCTACAAATAAGACTTGGCGAATGCAATTAATTATGCATATTTATATTTTGTATTTTTCAACAATATATACTACGCATCTCTAGCAGAGATACATACATACATATATGTATGTCTGTCTGTACGTGTATGCAGATGTATTAACCCTCAAGTGGGCGAACATTTGATGTGCGGCCAGACTAATTAAAACCAAGGACGCGAAACCCAACAAAAGCGACCCCCAGCAGACAAGCTGACGCGATTGTCGCTCGCTCACTCGCTCGCTCATTCGCTCGTTCGCTCGCCTGATCCGGATCCGTTCCGCCTTACAAGCAAACCAATTGATAGCGAATTAACCAAAGAGCCAATGGGCACACTAAATCAGCTGAACCGTTAGAACCCGTGTCACGACAAATTTTCAAATAAAAATAAATTGGATTTGCGGTAGGTGGGAAAAGCAAACACTTTCGCTAATCCACTTAAGCGACCGAGCAATCCAATCGCCAATTACCAATTGGGCAATACGTAAGCCCCCCGACACTTAACGCCTTGACCGAAATCACTGAACCTGACAATATACGTATAAGTATATATAAATATACATATTTGATATTCTCCAACAGAAATCAATGAGAAATGTGAACAAATTTTTGGTTGGGCTTTTCTTGGCCCAAACACACAAACATAATTTGGCCATAAAATACATCAAAATTCTTGGCAACTGGCAAGAATACATATAAGAATACACATATATATACACATATACCACAGTGGGTTTGTATGTAAATATTTGCCCATAATACTCGCATATTTATTTTTTTGGGGAATGCTAAAAGATTCTTTTTGTGTCTTGCTGTCTTTTGTTATTATTAGAGACGGGCCATGTTAATTTCTGACTTTTGCTGAAAATGATATATGTATATTTATTTAGGTAAAAATTCCTGGGAAAATCGCGACACAACGTGCAACAAATAAAACAAAAACAAAAATGCTCGCCGAAAATTAAATGAAAATCGCTCACTGGGGAACGCATAAACGTACAAAAATAAACCTAAATAGTGCTCCCTATTGGGGAATTCTGATGAATTCGTTAATTACGATGCCAATTAGAAGAGATCTATATCGGAATACATAAGAAAAGAAACGTATTTTGACATATAAATTCATTATGATCGTAATATAAGATTTGAAATGGGAATTTATTGCAATTTAAAAGAAATGGCTATACTTCAATCAGATGTAAGATCTAAGAACCTTATACTATTTGTTAAAGACCATTCTTTAATATATTGTAGTATGGAAAGAATTACAACATTTTAGGTTAGTAGACTTGTATTAAGGCATATATTAATCAACAGATAATACCCAATTAATAACTAGCTCTATTTATGTGTAGTCCATAGTATTGCACCATATTTGCTTGACAAATACAGAGCACACGATTTATCTTGCTTAGCGATATGAGAAATGTATTTTGAGCAACTGATCTTTATTATCTAACTGTGCGCATACTTTTGGTTTTGGCTGTGTGCGAGTTATAAATAGCTTTTAAGGTATATGACAACCAATTAGAGCTTATGGCTGGATTACATATGTATGCGTGTACCTACAGACAGCGTGGTGTATGTATGTATGTGTGTGTGTTTGAGTGTATTTTGATAAGCCTATAGCGCACAATGTCCATTGAAAGAGTGAAAGAGAGATGGAGTAGGAGGGAGAGAGGAAGGGGAAGCTATGCATTGTTCGATTTGATTGCCTTTGCGTGTTGACTAATTTATTTATGCATATTTTTTTTTCTGGCTGTCGCTCTCTCATTTATTTATTTTTTAATTTTTATAATGCCATTTAGCCCACTGTCGTCGTTGGACGTTGGCGTTAGCTGTTAAATTTATTTCGAACGTTTTGTTATTTTAATTATTTCTACGTAAGGTTTCACAAATATTTCTGTCTGATTTTGTTTATTTGATATTTTTCTTCTTCGACTACATCTTTTTGCCTTGATTTGGTCGGAATTCGTATTGGCCGACTGGGTGCTGAGGTTCGTGTCTAGGCTAGGCTACGCTAGACTATTATACGCTTCGATATTTATAGCATTTGTCAAAAATCGTTTTATGGTAGCTGCCGCTGCTGCCGCCCGTCCATAAGCGGCGGCGGTCGGTGCGTGGGCCGAAAAGTGTTGATCGAGCCATGAATAAATTGTGTTTATTTATCGTGTTCGAACATGCATATATGGCCCGAAGCCGGGGGCGTGGCAGCAGCTCACTATATATGAGCAGCTTATGGCCTGGTATTTAGTACGCAGCATGACTAATTAGCCAAAAAGCCACGTGGCCGCCGGCGAAAGCTGGCCAAAAGGAAAACTGTGAAAAAAGATGAAGATGCCCAGTGGAAAATGTGCGGCAGCCTGCAGCATCACATGGCGACTGTCAATAGGCCTGGTCATAACAATTTGCCGCAACCCGTCAGCAGGCAACACTTTTTTTTTTGTGATTTTTCTTGCGTACTCAAAACCTGCAACTCCTGCTTGAGTACGATTCTTGGTAGAACGGCTTAGCCGCAGGAATGTTTGGCTAATCGCATGGATCGAGCGTTCGATCATAATTTACAATCGCACAAAACAGTAGCTGGCAGTGGAATCGTAAAATTTTAAATTAATGACCCGTCAGATCATATTTAAGCATTTTTATGACTTGCGGCCAGTTGCTGCCGCTGCCACTGTCGCTGTCGCTGCCGCTGCCGCTGCCTCTGCCACGACTGTGAGTGAGGCTGCACTTTTGGCTGGGGGCAAAACAATCGATAAACCAAGCGAAAGAGCAACATAGTTTATAAATGATTATTCGCCGACTTGTGTTGGCAAATTGTGCACAGAATTATTTTGTACAGTGGGATTGGGCAACAAATGCAACTCACTCCCTCACTCCTTTGCTCCAGCAGCAGCCTTGCTCTCGCGCACTCTTTCTAATGCTTACGCTCTTCGCGCAGTTTCGCTTTGTGCGCATTCTTTCAGCAATGCTTTTTCGAACTTTTGACAGCTGTGACGTCAATGCTTAATATCCAGGCCGATCGCGTGCACACTCACACACACATGCTAGGCAAACCACACGCATTTACTCACGCATAGCAAGAGAGCGAGAGCGAGGCAGAGAGAGAGCGCACGCTGGACATTTTGTCTGGCAACGCAAGCCGCCCACTCAGCTATCATACGTATAACAGTTGTATACATGTGCGTGTGTGTGTGTGTTTGTGGAATGGCAGAAGGTCAATTGCATTTCGTTGGCAGTTCATTAATTTCATTTCAAGCTCTGTGCAGCTATTTTTAGCACAAACAAACACACGCACAGAGCACACACACATACACACTAGCAGACACCCACAAATGTTCCATTCACGTCAGCTCTATGACTAACATTTTATCTTTTGGCCAGTCAAATTGCCAACTCCTGTCGCCCACTTGCAAGCCGCAACAGCAGCAGCAGCAACTGTGACAAATGTCTTGGCCAACATTGATGTATTATTACCGCATTTTACATGGCCGCTGGCACAGGTGAGCATCACGCTGCGGCTCGTGCCATCAGCTGAACATGTTTTCATAAAGCGCCCACGCAGCAACCGCAACAAAGTTGTTGTTCTGTTGTTTTCGTATTTTGTTTTATTGTTGTTATTCGTTTTCATTGCGCGGCGTCCGACATGCGTTTTATCTAGCTGTTAATTTTTTTTTTATTATTTGTCGTGTTTTCGGTGTCTCTTCTCTGTTCTTATTCTATTCTACGCATGAAAAATGTTGCCGCATCATTTGTAAAGCACTAAAACAAACCGATAACCAGCAAAGGGAGCAGCAGAGCTGCACGGAGGGGGAAGCGAGAGCGAGACACATGTTGTGTTCACTTAACGAATTCCCGTTATTTCCCATTTAGTATTTTCTGTAACATTGCATATTTAGCTGCGTTAAGTTTAACAATATCTCCAACTGCTGCAGAGTGAATCATCAATGGATTTTTATGCTCTAATCAGTGCTCGTGTTTACTGAAACTTTAAAATGTGTTCGCATTTCAAGAAATTCCCCTGATACCATTTTTATTGATTCGAACAACCTCTGATTACTGTATTAGTAATTTTCTTTTTAATTTTTTTTTTTTTATCAATTTAATGCTGTGATTATATATTTTAATCTTTAATAAACTGTGCGATTATTTTCGACTTTGTTCATTGATTAAATAAAACTTTTACGCAATTTATGGACTTTCAGATTAGGGCATGTGAGCAAGCAGTTCATTGTATTCTACATCATGTATTTAGTCCCTCTCTGGATTGTAACGGATAATGATTTTTAAAGAATATCAGAGAGAGGAGACAGCCCTTAAGTGTGAATCTAATTGGAATCTTACTAGAGCAAAGTGTAATCACGTTTACAGTGGTTAATAATATAGTTTTTCTGCGAATCTCAAAATAAATGCCTAGATATGTATGTAAATATGTCTATATTTACTATGTCTGTGTACTATCTATTCTATTATCTATTTCCTAATACACTTATATACTTTACTTATGATTATTTCATTTAGTTCGCTTACCTGATTATTTCTATGATTATTTTGTACTTCGAATCGTGTTAGATCCTGTTTAATGCTCTCGAGCGCTTCTGCTGTATATTTATCATTGGGGCGACCGCCCCTTTTTTCGCCCGCTGGATGCATTATGCTGCTGCTTCTTCTCTTTGTGATATTTAGCACTCATATCACAAAATGCTCCTCCTCACTCTCAAACGCGCACAACACGAATACACACACACGCACGAGCGCACTCTCTCACTCGCACTCACACTCACACACACACGCACTTAGCAAGACGCAGATGCGCTCACTAAACAGCAGCAGCAGCAGCACAGCTATTTAATTTAAATAAATGCTTTATGCTTATTTCTGTGTGCGTGTGTGTGTGAGAGAGAGAAGAAGCTTTTATTTCTCTGCCTCTTCTTCAGATTCTTTTAGGTGGTTTTGTGGCCGTTGTTGTCGGTGTTGTTGTTGTTCTCTTTGCTTTTGTTGTGGTTTGTATTTTTGTTGTTGCTTTGATATTGAGGCACTTTTTTCGCTTTTATATTTGAAACGTGTGTTGACTCTTTATAATGAACTACTTACTAGTCGCGGCTTAAGGTAAGTATGCGTCTATTAAGCTTTATGATGGTTTTATTGTCGTTGTTTTTGTTTCGCGATCGTTTCGTAGTTTGTTTTTGTTATTATTTCTTATTTCACTGTTGTGTTTGTTATTGTTGTTGTTGTATTCTCACCACTCGCTAAATTCTTCACTAAGGCACTTCATTTGCATTATAATAAAAACATTTTTCTTTTTGCTCGCTTGCTGCACAAATTCATTTTGCATGTAAATATATTCACAGATTTCTGTGTTTTGTTGTTGTTAAGTCTTCATTTTGTATCACATTTTTTGCTGCTGCCCTTTTTATTCATTTCGTTTCATTATCATTTTGTTTTATCACAAATTCTGGCATCATCATCATCACGATCATTATCATCATCATTGGCAATACAATTAATATTTTAGGCGGGCACTGGAAGTCACTCGATGAATGAATTTGAATATCAAATATGTATGTGTGTGCGCATATGCACATACACACACGCATACGCAGGTATATTGGCTGATGTAGATTCTGATTTGATTTAGCCGAGGCAGAGCACAACACACGGCTTGACGGAATTTTAATTAATAATATACACGATCGATGTCGCCAACTTGCTGAAAATAGACACAAAACAGACGAAACAAAATAACTAAAACTGTGAAGGAAAACCAACGTAAAGGTGCTTCCAGCATACATATGTGCTCAGCTGGTAGATACCCTGTATAAAGATTGATTTTTCAGTTGCATGTATGTATATTGTATTAAAAGTTAACTCAAAAATACAAAGAATATTCTATATTTCGCCCTTTATGCAGAAGTCAATCATAGCCTATATATGTATATTAATATTCAAATAAAATATACATATGTAATCCTTCTTTTTGCGTATTATCGAAATTCACTTTATTTCTCCTTACACATATACATATATTCATTCATACCCATACTAATAAAAATTAATTTACAGGGTATCCACAAAAAATTGTCACACGCTACGCAGATGCGACGCGTTTTTAAGGCAACTAAACAGCTCCATCACTCATGCACATACAAACTCTAACACACACACACACACACAGCAGCGGACATTTACATGCCGAAGACGTGAGTCAGAAGAGAGACACGCAGTCAGTCGAAAAAGTTTTCTGTTAAGCATTCTGTTACAGTTCTTTTTTTAGAGGGCATTAAACACAATGGAATTGGCAGCACTTGTCATATTGGAATGATTTGCACGCTTGGCAAAGGTGACTGTTGAAGCGGAAAGTTGGAAAGTCTGGCTGCGCATGATCATAATTTATGCATCGAGTGGCGCATTATGTCATAATCGTATTCCAGGAAGCCTATAAATTCCCTAAAAATCTTTTATGACGAACCATCAAATTCACACACTATCAAATTGACGAATTACCCAAGGCTGTGGGGGACAAGGGCACGACAGGGATTGGCATGCGCACCTGACTATGGAAACGAGCTGACCACTGATAAACAAACACATACATACGTACTTATGTATGTGCATACATATAGATATGTATATGTTCACACAACTACACAAATATGTAAACAAACAGTCCGAATTGCCGAAAAAATTTCGGCGAACTGTGCCAAGTGCAAATGAGTAAACCTAAAAGCCATTGCTGCTGTTTGTGTGTATGTAAATTAACACTGTAATTTAACATAGATACATATATTCTGTGAAATATGTAAGGATGTAGTCTTATACTGTTAACAGTATATTGCTAACAGCAGAAAGAAGTTAGTCATTGTCCCAGAAGAGGTATGTAAATGAGTTAAGCCTGAAGTTAACAGTAGACTATGTAAATGAGTAATAATGTTATGAGAATTTCCTGTTGTTGTTTGCTTCCCTTTCGATTCCTTTTTAAGCTGACTTTTATAATTATGGGAATTTTTTGAAGGTCTGATTAGATTGTTATTCCATTCAATGAAATTCGCATTTAAGCTGTTGGAATGCAAAAATAAAGCTCCCAAGAATAAATGTATGTATGTATGTTGTATATACATAAGTACATACGTAAATATATCACAGAAAATGTCGTTTCATAAATTTCGCTTGTGTACATATTTTGCACTGTCTAAAGAGTTTAATTATTTTGTTGACAAAAGTTAACTTTTGCGCCTTGTTTTGTTGACGCTACGCATTTTGCTACAGTGCTGTGGAATGTTGAATTTAGAGACTTTGGATGTACATAGGCATATGTGTACATTTGTACATATATAACTATCTAGCTATACTCTAAGATAAGCGAGACTGAAGGTGCTTAGGATAATAAACAAACACGCGCCAAATTCAAATGTCAACAGCGTCAGCCCCCAGAGCCAAGAGCCACGGCCCCTTTCCGAACAACTTTGGCGAGCTTTTTGCCTATTTGGGAAATTTTCACATTCCATACATACCGAAAAATAAAATGAGTGAAACAGATATAAATAATACATATGTATGTATATTCAATAACTAATTAACAATACAAATAAACTAAAGCAAATGCACACACACACACATACCCGCACTCATAGACAATTGTGAGCGCAAATACATACATATGTGTGTGTGTGTGCGTGAGTCAGTAAGAGAGGGATTTTTGATGCGTTATTAAGCGGCTCGTTGAATGCGACGCTATTGGAATTTTTAATTGTTTAATTGCGGCCAAATTTTTGCTTGCCTGACTTGAAAGACAATCTGCCGCATTTTCGACATTTTTATGAGCTATTATGAGCATTAGGCATTCAAAGGTAATACAGAAATCACAAAAAACCAAGAACGACTAGCGCAAAGAGACCAGCAGCAATATTCATACACACATACATACATATGTACGTATGTGTCAAGTAGTTTGTCACATATTTACAGCGCTGTTGTTGATTACATGGCCTCTGTTAAGTTGTATGTTAATAACGTATGTAAGAGCCTATTTTTAGTTAGTTTCTCTATTGCCCAAACGTCCACTAAAAACTATCGTAAAATGCGTAAGATGATGCGACTATGTGTGTGTGCGTGTGTTTGTGTGTGGGGGGAGTCGCGTGCGCATGTAAAAAGCATAAGAAATTGGCCATCAAAATGCAAGGCAAGTGGAAAAGCAAATAAAATACATAACAGAAATGCCAGTCGCAGGCCACAGCACAGTCGAAGAGAGCAAGTTGTCTCTCCTTCTCTCTCTCTCTCGCACACACACACACATACACGCACGCATACAGATGCAGTGATGCTCTCGCTCACTCGCTCGCTCGCTTGCTCGCCTTGCTGGGCAGAATATAAAAATAGTATTAGTTGCTGATTATTATTGCAAAAATGCGCATTCCTCGGCGACTTATCCCCACAAGGCGGCTGCTGCTGCTCCACTCTCTGTGTTTTCGTTTCGTTTTCCCTTTTTTCATACACTCACACACACAAAAAATCTGTATGTATGTACGTGTCTGTGTGTGTGTGCAGTTGCAACAGGCATGTTTCAAAATGTGTGGAAAAAGAGAAGAAAAGAAAAAAAATTGAAGCAAGAAGCAAGAAAAACGAGCTAAATTGCATTTTCGTCGTCGTCGTCGCCGTCGATTGCAACTTGCAGCAGCCAGCGACGACGACGACGACGTCGCCAACAGTGGCGCGCTGCTAGGGGGGGTTGCACTCAAACTCTCTATGCGCTGCCATCAATGGCCAAACGCCCACCCCTTCGCCCTAGCCGACTCAAACTAGACGCAGAAGCAAACTGGGCCCCGGCTTGACTTGGCCTGGCCAGGCCTGGTCACTTTTTTTTTATCGTTCATTTACTTTTAAAAAGCAGCAGCAGCAGCAGCTCCAACAACAACAACAGCAGCAGCAGATCACTGTATTTATTGCCTTGCTCATGCCTGGACTCTGTGTATGTGTGTGTGTTTTTGGAATGCACACGAGCACATAGACAACGCCTCACCTGTTTAGTCGCTGCCTGCAGGCGGAGCAGCCCACAACAACAACAGCAGCAACAGCCACACACACACACATACTATAATCCACTACGAATTGCATGCTGGAATGTGAATGGAATCTCAACAATTTTCAGCGTCGCTGGCGTTGACGCCGTCGACGTCGCCGCTGCCGTTGACGTTGTTTGGCGCAACTTTTTGCACGTCAAATCAAAATAAAAAATATAAATATAAATAATAAAAAATTCAAAATAAATCACGTAAAATAAAAACAATTACAATGTGATGCACGCAAATGAATGTAAAGCTATGCAAATTCATTAGAGTTTGTATGTATGTAACATAGTTGACAAAGCCAAAATATACATACATACATACATCCTCATATATGTATGTTTATACATATATTAAGCTGCTTGAGAAATTATTGCTGTACTGACATTGACGCTCATCTCTAAGCAGAAGCAGAAGCAGCAGCAGAAGCGGAGACGCAGGCAGCGACAGAGAGCGAAGCAGCGACAGCACAGCAGCTGCCTCTAATTACAAGCGCACCCGCAGTTGTTACTATTGTCTTAGTTGTTGTTGCAGTTACTTGTGCCACATTTTGCATCTCTCATATTTACATTTACATTGCACACGCGTTGTTCTTGATGTTGTCGCTCTTTTATCTTTCTGTTTTAATTTTGCACAAACAAAAACAAAGTCAAACAAGTCCAACTACGGCCACACTGCAAATCAAATAGAATATAGAGATGACACACAAACAGACATTTGTAAGAAGCGAAAAATAGATCGATAAATTTACATAATATTCTTTGATTTTTCTTCTTATTCTTCTTCGTGAATGATCACTGTATTTGGACATTAAAAGTACTATGTACTCTGCTTACTTTTGATAATTCCTTTTATTTGCGCTAATAGATAAGATTTTGCAACAATTTTTGTTTGCATTTTTGCATTAAAAATTTGTTTATTCTTTGTTCTGTACGTAGATCGCATTTCGCGTTCTCCGTACAAACAGATCCACCTGGCTTTTACTGCGAAGGCCTGTGATACATATGATGGTATTGGATGACAGTAAACTAATTGTTTTGACAGATTGTTTGTCTGCCTTTTTATGTAGCTTTTATTTATGTACACCGTTTATGCAGAAGACTAACGTATAGAACAGTTGCTTAATTGTTCTCAAAATCAATTGTCTATATTAATTGGTTCGTTACAGCTGTTATCGATAATATTTCGGATTCCTTATAAGACAATTATGAATTCAAATTAATTTCAGTACTGCAAATCATTTTCATATTATTATCAAAGGAGTCACCCTAATGCTCACGTCAGCTGCCATCATAAACAGCTATTGTTGTTGTTGCTCCTCTGTTATCCATTGTTTGCTTTTGATTTTTCATTTTCAAATTGTTGCTGCCGCTGTAATTGCTGCAATTGTTTTTAAACAAATTGCATGCGAATTTTTCAGACACCCACAAAATGACGAGTTTTGACACCTGAATTATAACGGCAATTAGCAGCAGATGGCATTCGACGAGAGAAAGAGACAGAGTTAAGGACAACGGGGAGAGGCACATAATTATGCACACATGCATACGTACACGATCGCACGCATACACACAAACACAAATGCGACCGAATGGAAAAGGGATGGCAGAAGGGCGTGCAGCTAGAGCGGAGCAGTTGCAGCTGAAGAATTTAATCCGATTTGTAGTAAAGTAACGAGCGCGCAGATATTGCGAGCAACGACATCGGAGTGCGGTGGGGAGGGGCGTAGAGTTAGAAAAGCAACACACGCACATACACACACATACTATCATACTCGTTCACACACTTGGCACTCACGAACTGCGCGTAGTGAGAAGAAAAATATGTAAATAGATGAACCGTTGCATGCATTTGGCATTTTATTTTGGATTTTCCACAAAGCTACAAAATGCACTCACACACTTGCGTTTTCTTTGTAGATTTTCTTGGATATATATGCATACATATATGTATTTGTACATACATATATAATTTTTTTTTAGAAAGAGAAACAGAGCCAACCAGCACAATTGGAAATACATACATACACGAGACACATATACACACACACGCACGCACGGACTGAGGAGTACTGAATTTTCGATCGCTAGCCGTACGTCTCGCGCACTATTTTCAGATGATATCGTTGCGTTTTTCTTGAATTTTACCTTCACGCGCTGCGTTTTTGCACTTTTCACAAATTTTTCTCCACCTCCACGCGCTGCGTTGTTTTAATTAATAATAATAGATGGGCGATAGATTGTGGTGGTTGAGCGATCGACTGTGTATAAAACGTGGTGGTAAAACGATAACTCAATCACAAGCTTGCAGTGGGTTCAGTTATCGATAGCTTTCCCAAAACTGGGCAGCATTTAAATCAAACACCCAACTGAAAGCCGAGTACTACAACACCCACATTAGCGGCTAATTTAAAAATATCACTGGTCAGTGATATCACATAAACAATATACTCTCAAAGTCATACAAAAAGAAAATAATTCTTGGGATATATAAAAACAAAATGAGTCTTTTTAAATGGGATACATATAATCTATTGTGATAGCTCAGCTTCTTATTTAAATATTAATTGCGGTTTGTCATATCAAATATTGTGTTTAGACAGATGTTTAGACAGTTGGTTGGGTGTTCTTTTTAACAACAAAATTATTGTAACGTAGCTAATAAATATATAATTTATATAAATTAAATAAATATATTGTTACAAATTTAAAATGTTAAAAATACTAGACTTATTTGCTTTTTGGTATTGTTGTTAGTATTTTTGTTAAATGGCCGAAGAATGAGAATTTTTGGGCTACCACTAAAACGGTCACACTGGTCACATTGTCTGCAGTTTTCTGCGCGCACTTTAGTCGAGCGGCTGTTTGTGCGGTCGAATAAGTTCATTTTGCGGCCACTTGGCATTGTTTTTATGGTGTCGTCGTTCGCTTAACGCTTGTATTAACCAAAAATTGAATTATCCAGTTTGAATTTTCTGCAAACAAATTGCGCTATTTATCAACTTGTGGAAATCGGTAAAAGAAAAAATAGTGTTTAGCTAGCGTTGGCATCTGCATATGCATATGCGTGTGTGCGTGTGTATTTAAGTGTGAGATGGCGAAAATCAATAACAAAGCAAAGTAAATAAAACGCAGGCGAAAAGTGCATACGAAAGTGGCTGTGGCAATGCAAAGAAGAAGAAAACAGCGGCCGCACAGTAAACGTTCTGCTGAGTGAGAAAGCAGGCAGCTTCAGGCCAGGCCCAGTAGTTGTAGTTGTAGTTGTAAATACATACAAGTGGATTCGACGTGACGTGAATTTGTAAAGTGCGCCGTTATAAACGCAGCTTTTGCTGTAGTTGTTGTTGTTTTATCTTCTGCTGGGACTGCCGCTGCCGCTGCCTCTTCCTCCCCTGTGGCTCTGCATTTTGTGCGGACTCTTGAAAACGCTGCGCTGCCGCTGTTTCTTAATGTTATATATTTTCTGTGTTATGTATATATACATATGTATATTTTAATTAATTCCCATTCTGGTTCTTTAGCTGCGAATAGGGTCAAAATAAAACACGCAAAAAGCGTTTTAATTCCGAGTAAAAAAATACGAAGAGAAACAATTTATAAGCGTGTCTGTCTTCTGTCTGTGCCTCTCTCGTGCATCTGTGAGAGTGTGAGTGTGTGTATGTGTGTGTGTAAACAGAAGAACGCGCGTGATTCATACCTTGATACACCGGGGGCGGCACAGGAAAAGTAGTCGACAGCGCGTGTTGTTGTTGGCCCGAAAGACACGGACACGGAGTCCGTCCATTGAACTGCCGCGGCTGACGGCAACGGCGGCGACAACGACGACGGCAACGGCAACGGCTGGTGTTGCTGCTGCTGCTGCTGCGACGCGACTGCGACGCAATTGCTTCCTGGCGAAACGACAACAACAACAGCAACATGGACAAATGTGAGTATGCTTGTTCTAAGAACGCGAAGACAAAAAAGAAGAAGAGAGGCATGAAAAAAAAAAACTATGAAATTCGTGCCTTGATGCAGTTTTGCTTTTGTTATTGTTGCTGCGCTGCTGCTGCTGCTGCTGACACTGCCGTTGGCTATGTTTTTAGGGTGGGTCCATCTATGCCGTTTATCTATGCCTTTTGCGCTCTGCGCTTTGCGCTACCATTCGCATTGTTGGGTGTGTCTCAGGGTGGGCGTGCAAAGTTTCTAGTTTTTAGTTTTTTTTTTTTTCTGCTCCTCCACAAGGACATTAAGACAACAAAGTTACGATTGTTGTGGCTGCAACTACAAATTGCGGTACTTAAAGCTAACGTTAACGTACGCTGTACAAAGATTTTAGATTCGCGCAGAGGCTTAGCCTGACTCAAGTCAAATAAGAAAATAATAACAATAAAAAAAAAAGATTCGAAACCAGTTTTACAGTTGACTTTATTTTTTATTACTTTAAAAAAATGAATTTGTTGTTGATGATTTCATACAGCAAAGAGTTAAAACAGTTTTTTTCTCTAATATTTTTTTTTCTTTTTGTTTTGGCTGCGAACGTGCGGGATTTTGTTGGGAAACGTAACGTGAATCGCTAAGACAAAAGATTTGGCTTTGTAGAAACTGAATCAGGTAGAAAAAGTGTTTTTGTTCAAGAAGCAGAGTTGGTAAACGCAGCAATTTTAATGGTACTCTCTAAATACTCGACGAGTTGTTGTCTTTTGAGGTTCGTAAACCTAGTTTTGGAAAGAACTTTCAACTGAAGTCGTACAGAAATTATGCGATTACTGATAATGGATTTTCTTGTATGAGGGATAGATAGATATATGTGCGAATACTACATATATTATGACTGTAAAAGACCTCCCGTATATAGTATACGTTGTATGTAGTTCACAACCCTCTAATTATTAATCATTCGTGTGGGTTTAATACGAGATTGAGGTGCAAATTAAAAAACAGGTTCTTGTGTAACAGGGAGAAATTTAAATCATTTGTTTTAATTTCATTTGCATACTAAAGAAAATAGCTTTACATTTTGTAATTAAATGTATTTTGTGTAACCTAAGATTGTCTTAATTTGCTTGCTTTAGCTCACAGATTTGAAATTGTTTAGGCTATAGACTATAACTTTTAGTATATATGTATGTATGTATGTATGTTTATCTACATGCATTTACGTACACTCTCTACAACTTCCCTGATAAGGCTAGAGTAAGAGTCGTTGAGCGTGCAATAATATTAATAAAACATGGTTTTGTTTTCTTTTGTCAACCTCAAGATTGTTCGAATGCTCAACGCTGTTGTTGTTGTTGTTGTTGATGTCGCTGATAATGTAGCTGATTGGGTTGCATATATATTCAGCTTCCACTCGACACCCGCCCCTCATCGGCCCTATCTGATGATTTCTGTTGATGAACAATTCGAGGCAGACAATGGAGCTCGTCTGGAATGGTTTTGTCTGGGTCGCATTTGCATCCCGAACAAAAGACGTTGCTGCTTTCTTCCGTTGTTTGTTGCTATTGTTGTTGTTGTTGTTGCTTTTAAGTGATTCGATTTGAAAACTAAAAGTGAAAAATCTTGAAGAATACAAAAGCGAAACAGCAGCAAACCATAAATGAAGCTGATGACCAACAGGAAATGCCCAAACACAAACACACACACTCAACACATTTAATAGACAATACCCATTAGACACTGATTAGTAATGGGTATATTGCTGTTTTGTGGCATTCAAGGGAAACACTCTATAAATATGCTTGATTCACAGCCACAGTTGGGTTCTATTTGAGTCAGAAACTATGAGGGCTAAGCCTCTACTAGTTTTGATAAAGTTTAGATATTTACAGTTGTATTTATATTATATATTTTAGATGTATATCAAGATGGATTTTGTAGTTTTTGGTTTCGATAAGAAGTAATTTGTACAAGAAGTAATTTCTATACTCAAACTTATAATAGATACCTAGAATTTAATCAAAATAAGCAAGATCTCTGATCTCTCAGGCAGAGTTAACTGTATACTCCAGTCGAATTCATACAGCCTGGTACAGCTATGCACTAGGTATATTCTAGTCAGGCAGACTAAAGTAAATCTTTCTCTAAATGAAACTAATTTAAATATAAATATAAATATAGGGAATAGTTGATCAGAGTAAAGCTTATACAAATTATAATATAATACTGAATAATTAATAACACATTTGTCGGGTGTCTTCAGGCTGGGCATGCTCGCCCAGCGCAGAGCTCTATTGCTATTTTCATAAAATATTTTTGCAAAATATTTATTTTAATACGAAATTGCTTATCAGTTGCGCCGGCTGCTCTTTGATAAATTGCTTGGGGCAAGCCTTCTTCTGCCTTGGGTCTTGTGGGTGTGGCACTTACATTTCTTCTCTTCTTCTTGGCCGTCTTCTTCTTCGTTCCTCTTGTGGCTCGGGTTGTGCGTGGGCCAATGGCTTAAATCATGGCCCTGCCCAGCCCACATTAGCCCTGTTCACATTAGCACTCATAAGCGACTGTATGGATGGCTGGCATGATTCATCAGGTCTGAAGTTTTGTCACGACAATTGCGTATTGCAAAACGACGAACAGCTACAAAATTATGCGAGTTTTGTGTACTTAGACTTTACGACAGCCGCCGCTTCCCTTCCAATTGAAAAGTCATTCACATGCAAATAACTGTGAATGCATATTATTTGCAGTCCGAGTCGCGCGGGCTTTGAGTCAGCCCCCAACAACAACAACAACAACTACTGCTCGACGTGGAGGTAGCAGAAATGTGCGAGTATTTTTTGTTTTTTGTTTTTGCTTTGTGCTAGTTTATCTTATCGCTAACTTATCAGAGCGTACAGTTTTTGTTTTTCTTTTTTTCTTCTATTTTTTTGTTGTTTTTTTTTTACAAATTTATATGGTAACATATCGAGTTTGGCGCGTTAAATACAAAACTTTTGTGCTACTCAACTTTCGTCTGACACTGAAAAGAGTTTATCAAGCAATTTGCAGCTCGACGAGGAAATACCTAGATATGATTGTGTTTGACTATGAGATACCCTTGGTTATTTGAGTAATTGTTAAGTGGATGTGTGCTTAGATCAAGATATCTTGTAATATACTTATATTAAACATTAAAGAGATCATGTTAGGAATATGGAAATAGCATGAAACACTCTCTAAAAAACTTCAAGATTGCAAATATTATGTAAAGAATAACAATACTATATATATATATACTATATAATAAATTAAATATTATTCCAATTCTCATGTAACGTTTCCTCAGTCAAAACGAAAGTCTTTAGTTATTTTTAAAACATATCCTAGGATCTTATATGCAGAACTAATACGCCCGTTTGCTTGGGTAAACTATTTTCGATGCATAAAACGTATAAATAATGAAAAACTATGCCAAGTTTAGTAAATGTTTGCGCTGCTTAAACAACCACACGTTATGTAAGTACGAATGTATGTGTGTGTGTGTGTGTGTGTGTCTGCAGTTATGAACATATCTAGCCATGACTCTCTTTGTGTGTGTGTGTATTTATGCTGCTTTGGCTGATTGGGCGACAGTTTATAAGACATACGCTCTATGCTCTTTATCAGTCAATTGTTTAGGCATCATTTATTCTGGTCGCAAACAGTGAGAAATGCGGGCGCTAGGCGTCTCAGCCAAGCCATATAAATACAATCCAAACACACACACACACACACACAGACACCCATACACGGACAGAGGCATATCATTGAACTGATAAGCGGCAACTGAACTCAAGGCCTCGTCTTCAGTATGCACCCTCTGGCCGTCCGTCCGTCCGTTCAATAGCGCTCGACTGTCGCAATCAATAAGTGAAAAGTAACTGTTCTTTAAACAATTACATTTCCAAGAATTTTCCAGCGTTGAATCGAAATGCATTGAGTCAAGCTGGCAATTTGGTTACTCAATTCCACACAGACGTATCGAAAGTACTTCACTGACGACTGTTCCAGTTTTTCTCTATTGTTTGTCGAGCACTAAAGGGCGAGTGCTTGAGCTGAGTGGTTAGAGAGTATTTTACTAGAATGCAGTGAGAAAACTTAAATGTAAAGTGCATTCCCTCGTAACTCTGCAAATTAGAGAAACGAAAGCTTTTAGTTCAGTGAAGGGAATGGGACAAAGAGCTAAACCTTATAGCTTTTTATTTATATAAAATTTTCTTATTGTGGTTAATATAAAACGGAGATAAACTTTGTATTGATCATGGGATTTTGCATATATACATATAGCCATTGTATGAGCATTTTCGGAAAATATATTATGAGCACAATTTTCGGATTTCTTTCTTCAATTTAGTTTTTAAAGTAAATTTGTAATGCACTACAAGATCTCTAGAATTCTATTTACATTATTGGCCCCAACTTTGTGGAAGATATCAAATCCATAGAAAGCAATTGTATCATTAATGCAGTGTACATTATCTCTAGACTAATTATATCTATAAATACCGCAGCATAAATAACGTTTCAAAGTGCATTTGTTGTTGTTGTTGTTGCACGGCAAATGGAAAAGCGCTTTGCACTGTATGAAGTACCATTAGGAAAATGTAATCAGCAAGTGGCTCTTAATGGCCAGTTGACCCCGGGCTGCTAGTCAAGTTGTCCACTTGGCCCACGCCCCCACATGGCTCTAAGTGTATATGCATATACATAGTCATTTAGTCTTGAATCTTGTCTACAAACACAAACACACACACACACACACACATACACACACTTGAACACTTTCCATCGTAAAGTCTTTTTTAATTAAACGAGCGACGAGTTGCGGCGGCGCATAAATCAAGCGCATGCGTTTTCCAATTTAACTGCTTGGCCTTGGCAATGAAAAATGCAAAATGCGTGACTGTGTGGGTGTATGGGTGTGTGGGTGTGAAGGTGTAGGCGTTTGTTTGCTCAACTGCAGCTGTGGGCGTGGCCGTGACGAATCACGCGTGTGACAGTGACACCCAGGCCAAATGACTTAATCAAGCTGCATGACACACAAATAGACACACGCACACACACACATATACGTATATATAAATATACATACATACACATTAATAAAACTCTCCTCTGATAAGCTTACACCTAAAACGTAACACACACACACACACACACTCTATATAAGGTAGCATTGAATAGTTTGTCTTTTATCAGTTCGGATTAGAGTATCTTGGCGCCGTGATTCATGCATTGCGATAACTAAATAAATGCCAGAAGCTAATTATTGAAACACAGTACAACGGGAAAATTTGTAAAGTTGCTCAAGCATACACTGCCATAGAGTATATAGATTTGAGGTGAGAATATGATACTTTGAATGAGGTCTAGTTTTGGTAGACTGAGCTCTCAGCTTGTCGATAAATGATTGCTGAATCAGAGATTGCATGACTGACTTTTATAGCTATATATATACATAAATATTTATTTATTTATTTACTTATTATTTATACAATGCTTGGTCAGTGTATTCCAGTTTCGCCAAACCGTTTTGCTTTGCTTGTTTTGTCAACATTTTGTTTATTTTGTCAATTTCCACGTCATTTGGCACGCAATGTTTGCGACTGCGACTGCGACCTTGGCCATGAGTTTTCCCCAATTACCGTTACATGTCAACTAGAGTAAACATGAGGGTCGTAAATGTAACAAAGTTCAAGGACAAAGCCTTGAGCCCGCCAGCATAAAGGACATTCATAGCTGGAACTGAACGTGTGTAATTCATGGGCCAAAATATCTGATAAGCGGGTCATTATATTGTATAGATATAATTAGAATTAATCGATACCTATCGATACATCAATTATTTGTTTAGTAAATGTTGAGAGAGGCCTTTGCCTGAAGTCTGACTAGAATGAGTTTGCAGTAAACTTTAATGTAAACTCCTTTGAGCACATTTCTATTTAAAGAGAAAAGTTCAAGGGTAATCCTGAATTAAATATTTATTACATATTCCTAGTATTATCTAACTTGCCCGTTCCTTAAACAAATTAATTTTAATCTTGTTTATTTTCTGTTTGTCCCGCATTTCAATTTGTTTATATTATTTCTATTTGTATGCCATTCCGCTTGACCTGGTTCTGAAGAAAACACGTCAAACATTTAACCCTTAGTGCCACATAGGTCAAGCCTAGTTAATTTTTCACCTGCCTTTTCACCCCAGTTGGCTGAGAAAGTGAATTTATTGCTGTCAGCCACGCCCCCATACCATTTTTGGCTTCTCTTTTAAGTGTGTTAAAAGTCAGGCAAACGCAATATAACATTTACGGTTCATGGCTCAAGCGATATGGACAAAGCCAGCCAAAAACTGATTCCTAAGCCAATTAGCATGCGTTTCTTCAAGTGCAGACGAAATGGGGGGAATTTATCTTCACACGCACACACACACCCACAGCTATGCGAGGTGTTGGTGTGCCGCGCGAACCGGTTGAACCCCCTTCTCGCCACACCTGAGTGCTGCAACCAGGTGTGAGTGTGTGTGTTTTTTTATGTGGCCAGCAAATTGATTCATTTCCATGCGTCACTCTGTTAACGGCCCAGCAAACTCTCTCTCTCTCCCTCTCTCCCTCTCCCTCTCTCTCTCAATTTAGCAGAATTGTAGACAGCAGCTCATTGAAAGAAAGAGAAACATCAATGGTAATCTATTGCTATCAGAGCTGGATAATGAAAAGGTCGAGAAACCTATTAATCATTCACATAAGGTTCAAGAATCTTACGCTTCACACACACGCATGCATATATTCATATGCTTACGATTGTATTTGAGTTAAATGATATATTCTTGATGGCAAACAAGTAAGTAATCAAGCATAAAGGGGTTTACTTTCTTGGCTGCCAAAGAGCTCTTTAATCTCGTCTTTATGCCGCAATTCACGCTGGATGAGTTGTCATTTTCTTTTCATTATTATTTAATTAATTGATTAAGCTTCAGGAGTAGCCCTGGGTAAGGTGACGTAAGAGTTGCGACTGATGTAACGAAATGATGATGTATGCATGCAAATTCTCTTATCAGAAACTTGAATTCTGAAATAGTTGTAATACGCTTGCTTCATAGCGCATTTCCAAGTCGCATTTGGTGGTTGTAAATCGATCGAAACTGTGATAAATTGTTCCGTATTTATGATTTGCATATTTTTATGGCAAATTTAAGCGTTGCGACTTGGCGTTTATCTATTTTTGTTTTGTTTCTTTTTTGACATTGGTTCAGCCTTTTAAGCACAGTGCATCCCATTTACATACGCCCACTGCACACATAAACGCCCTCTGGCGGTCAGATGTGCGGACAAGCACAAGCTTGTCATTTTCTTCAATTTTGACACATTTGCACGATTTCCCAGTTGGATTTTTCACACGACACCGCGCGCCATGGCCGTCGCCTCATTTTTCAGCGGTTGTCGCTCATGTTGTTGTTGTATAAGTTGTAGTAGTATTAGTTGTTGTCGTTGTTGTTGTTGTTGTTGTTCGTGGTGGTAGTTTTCACCACTTAATGCTGCAACTTTTCACCATTTCTCAGCATTTAGCTGGCGCGCCTCATTTCACAAGCAACGCTCTGGCTCGATCGTCGTCATTGCATGCTTCCCATTCTACAATGTTGATGTGTGTGTGTATGTATACATATGCATGTGTGTGTATGTGTGTGTAGTAAGCTTACATTCGTAGTTGTTGAGCTTTGTGGTCGCTGTCTGTTGGTTTATTAAAGCGCACATTCAGATGCAATGTGTTTGGCCAAAAGAAAGAAAATATAAAAGGAAAAAATAACGCTCAACAAAAAAAAAAGAACAAGTGAGAAATGGCAGGGCACGACTCATAGATGCCCTGCATAAGAAAGACATTGTGATTGTGTTTCTTAACCTTAACATTAATTCCAAATAAATAAATGGCATAGGCTTATGAGGACATTTAATGTAAATTAAATCTTTAAATAATGTAGAATTTATTAAGCTTGAAACTCCAAAGTAAATTTTAATTTTAAGGCTTAGGCTACTTGGCCTTAAAAATTAACATTATTATTATATATAAATAACAAAATGTATTGTCCAATTAAATAAATTATCTATATAATATAAAATTGAGTTTTAAATAATATAAAATTAAGTTAAATTAAAATTCCATTCCCTACTAGTCCATAAGGCCTTAGATATTTTTTTAATCTTACATGAATTATTATTATTATTAAATTATTTTTATTATTATTATAGAATTATTATTATTATTATTGATATTATTATTATTATTATTATTATTATTATTATTATTATTATTATTATTAT
>NW_022046007.1:126002-159913 GCF_001654015.2 Drosophila navojoa
TATTATTATTATTATTATTATTATTATTATTATTATTATTATTATTATTATTATTTTTATTATTATTATTATTATAAAATTATTATTATTATTAAATGATTATTACTATTAAATTATTATTATTATTAAATTATTATTATTTAATTATTATTATTATTTTATTATTAGCATTACCAGCCTAAAGATTTGCTTGCTAGCCAACACATTTCAATATGCCCCGTCTCGGTCAGTTTACAGGGTATTCGGCGACAGTAACAGAAACCACATTAAAGGTTCATTTGGCTGTCGCTTTGTTTGGCTTTGGCGTGGGGTTAAACTGTAACTGAAATACGGCCGTGTTGGCCCAGTTACAAATCAGCAGTGGCTCCAGCACTTTTGCCACTTCTCTCTGTTGCCACTCTCTCTTTCTCCCGCTCTCTCTCTCTCTCTCTCTCTCTCTCTCCATCTGGTCTTGTGCAACTTTTAATGTTGTCGTCGTCTGCAAATAAAGTGAAATTATTATGTGCGCCACACAAAGCAGCTTTAGATTGCTTTTGCCAGGCACTTCACAACGTTGGTGGTCCCCTTCTCTCTCTCTCTCTCTCTCTCTCGCTCTCGCACCTTTTGGCTGCCCTCTTTTCGTCACATTGAAAGCATTTCGATTCACTTAACAGTCCGTCTTAATTGCTCATTATGGATGTCATTAGAGTCAGTCCGCATTAGCAATTACACACGGCTAAATGGTTTACACTTAGTGTCTCTCAAGTGACGCATCCATTCCGTCCATTCCACATGCAATCCTCAGCATTGGAGTGCACACACGTCATTTATTGGAGTTGTGATCGTCTGGTTATAAAAGCGGCTGCGTCTTATTGGCTCACATATAGAACATCACGTTCGATTGGAATTTAATTATTTGCTCACCTTATCGCATACCCTGCGAATTGTCTGAAGAGGTAGTTCCTTTGTGCCTCTAAACGGTTCTTTTTGTTTTGTTCCTTATCAGCAATTTATCGTTACTTAGGGTATTTATATATTTTTTATGGGTATTTACTCACTTATTCATTTCTACTTCAACCTTTCTATGTATTTTTTTTATCGCATAATCTAGTTTCCTTTCGCACGCCTCTCTGAATCTTTAGCCTATAAATGTTTCCGTTTATGCATTATTATGTGTCTCAAGCGTTCTAATAAAATATAAATATGTATGTATTTATGATTAAATCATAAAGCAAATTTGATAGAAAATCAAGCGATTCATGCGGGGGCAGCAGCCTCCAATACCAAATAAGCTGCGATCTCATATTGTATTGAAGGCGAGCGAGCCAAGCGTTGGTTATACGCGAATTTGCTCTTGTTTTATTATTATATTATATATACATACATATATCTATGTATATGTATATATGTTTGTGAATCGCCGTCTATGGCATTGTTATGATGCGTCATGACAAGCTTTTTGTTTGTGGGGGCTTCTGCTCTGTGGTGTGAATGAACATAATTATGGGCTATAATGACTCTGCAATGCGCTACATTTAACAAGTAATAGAGAATTTAGAGTGAGGCTGAGAATGGACTAAGGAATGAAGGAAATGGAAGCTTACAATTATTTGTAAAATTGTAAATAATATATATTTGAAAATATCTTACCCACTTGCCATATCTTTTGGCTTATAGAGTGAAGTGAAATTTATTATTCTATTTCCTCTAATGACTATGCCACCCATTATTATCAACAATTACGCATCATAGCAAATATTTATATAGATATCTATGTCAAGCAAATGTTTTTAATGACATCATTTTAATTGACCAACAAATCTCGAGTCTATATTTGATAAGAATTATATACTGTAGCAAGAAGAAGAAGATGACTTTCTAACATATCAAATGGCACAATACAATGCGGGGCTTTTAATAATTCACTTGACATGGGCCACAGTCACTGCCAGCAGTAATCGTTAACCCAATTTTGACGCCTAGTTGACTGATGATGCCCACGATTCGCCTCATATTGTTTTTGCTTTGTATGTGTGTTATTTCTTTCTTTTTTTTTTTTTTTTTTTGGTATTATCATTCCCATTCCGAGCATAGCTCCAAATATGGAGACAAAGAGCGTGTCATGTAACTTTTACTTTTTAAGCATTTTTTTTTTGTACGAAAATAAACAAAAATGTGAGTGTCACGTAGCGAAACGATAGACAACACATTAGCCAGTGGGCGGGCAGCGAGGGGGGCAGGCGGCAGATAGACTCGCCGGGATTGCGCAATAGTAAATATGTGCACTTGGACATTGCCATTAAAAATTGCGCGTGTCCCATATAAGGCTCTACCCCATTGGCTTACTAATATCATGTATCACTCTCTCTTTCTATATCTTTCTCTGTTTTTCTGCAGCAATCTGTGCAATAGTGGAGTACGAGTATACTGCCAAGGAACCAGATGAACTGGATCTACACAAGGGTGCCATCATACATCGCATCAAACAGATGCCCGGCGGCTGGTGGCAGGGCACACTGAAATCCTCCGGCGTAACGGGCATGTTTCCGGACAATTTTGTTCGTGTGCTGGAGCCCAGCAGCAATGGCAACCACAGCGATGACAGTGCGGCGGTGCAGCTCAGGTTGGTGACGCAATCAGCTTAACATTCAAATGACATTAGCTGAAAACTGTCTGAGAGTCATTGATAACTGCTGTGGAAAATGCTTCAGCAGAAGCTGTTGTAAATAGGAGAAAAATAATCATTAAAAATATACTATAAAAATCAACATAGACTTGGAATTCATTAGCTTTATTTTTGCTGCCTTTCTCCATTTAATTATTTTATTTATTGAATTTAATTAAATTATATTAATTATAAATAATAATATCATATGACATCAATATGAATTAGAGAACTATTTATTATCGATTTTTTTTTTTAAAAGAGATTTTAATTTATATATTTTATACTCTCTAAATGTTTTTACTAAGTCAAATACGTTTAAAGCTTTTTAGCCAATCAACATATTTATTGGCTTGATAAGTTTAACATTTAATCTTATCGATTAACAGCTAGAATTTAAATTAGTTATTAGGCAGATAATTCTTGTGATTTTATTCTCTCTCTCTCTGTCTCTCTCTCACTAAACTTAAATTTTATATTCAGACTTTTTTTTGTATCATTTTTAGCACATATTCTAAAGCCAACTTTCAGCTGGTGTCATTGATTGTAAACAGAATATGTGAATTCGCTCTCGCTCTCTCTCTCTTTGCATACATTAATACATATATAATTTTTGCACTCTTTTGTCTCTCTCTCTTTTGATTTGAATTTTGCGCTCTTAGGGAGAAATCAGCGACATCGAATCGCCGCTGTAAAGTCATCTACAGTTACACACAAGTCAACGACGACGAACTGACGCTGGCCGTGGGTGATGTCATTGAATTCCTAGGGGAGGTATGTACACAGACACATCCACACACACACAAACACACAGACTGTCTATGTGTATGTGTGCATACATATACATATATATATAGCCACAAACCGCATACACTTAGTGCCCACAACCCCCATTTAACCTCTTTGCCAATAAGTTTTGACGCAACCCAATAACACAGAACTGAAAGCGAATATGAATAAACGAAAGAACGAACGTATTTTTGTGCTGTTTTGCTCTCATTTAGGTCGAGGAAGGCTGGTGGCGCGGTCGCTTGCGCAGCAAAGTTGGCGTATTTCCCTCAAATTTTGTGCAACATATCGAACCATCGCCGATTCTGGCCTCCAAGCGGCCGCCAACAATTGGTGCAACGGTCACGACATCGGCGCTAACGGCAAAAGCTGCCAACATAGCAACAGCAGCGACAGCGGCAACAACAACAACAACGGCAACAACAGCAGCAGCTGCTCCTGCAGCAGCAGCAGCAGCAGCAGCAGCAGTTGCACCTGCCACAGCAAAGCAATCGAAAAACAGAGCCACGGCATCCACAGTCGCTGCAAGTGGAGCAGCTGCTGCCGCTGCTGCTGCTGCGCCCACGTTACCACCGAAGCCACATCGCGACATTTGTCGCGTGGAGTTCCCCTATGCGCCGCAGAACGAGGACGAGCTGGAGCTCAAGGTGGACGACATTATCAATATCATCAGCATGGAGCTGCCGGACAAGGGCTGGTGGAAGGGCGAGCTGAACGGCAAAGTGGGCGTCTTTCCCGATAATTTTGTCAAACTCTTGACGCCCTCAGAAGGTAAGTTCACATAACATATGACGACAACAAGAGCCATCGCATTTATATCATTCATCGCATTCATTTGGCATTCACTGTCGATGAGTTTTGATTTGGTCTGTCAACTGCATCATTTCATCGTCCGTCATTTGCTCTCATCCGCATCTTCGTTGCGCTGCATTTAATTGGATGCAATTTTCCCCAAATTGAAATTTGAAATTGAAAACTCAAGCCCGTACCGACCGACCGGATCGTCAATTGACGTGACGTCCCCAACTCGTTCCATACAAAAGTCAATAAACGTTTCGTTTCGCTAATTGAATTAATTAAAGAAAAAACTTGTCGAATTTGTGACGAGTGTTAAATGAAGCCGTAGACGTAGTTGAAGCCACCCAAGCAACTCTATCATGGTGATAAGATTGTAGCCAAAATGTAAGTTTTAGCTACACTTTCAAATTTAGCTCCACTTGTGATATAGTATCCATAATGAATTTTTGCACTTCTTAAAGTAAATTTTATTGTGTATCTACATTCTAGGAAGTAAAACTTATAGTATATCTACATAAAAAAGAACCTATTTATCAATAACTGATAAGAGTTTGTTAGCACTCTGATAGTTTGTAGTCCTAGGTCTTATTTTGATATATTAAGACATGTAAGACCCAAGACCTGTCAACTCTGGAGGAAGTTATCGGGGAATTTCCCATATATTTCCGCGGAATAAATGAGTTGTATCTAGTATGTTTTGTTGAAGAAGATTATATAATTCTCAGTGGGTAAATATTGAAACTGATATTTATGTATAACCGTATATCAGAAGTTTATATAGTTTATATACAGAAAAGTTAAGTTAGTTTCAAATGGGAAATACGTTCGCTCTTTTGTCTCGTCTAACAAGCTCAGCTAATGAGTTCAAAGTATTAGCTATAATATATATGTGTGTATATCCCCTATAGACAGAGGCTTATCGCAGCTTTTCTAGCTTTTATAGACTATATAGATCTATAGATTGTGCACAAATACTAAAGCGAATATGTATATATGTACAGCTATAGTTGTATTCCTCTGTACATCTATTCGTAGCTATTCCAAATAGTTCACAGAGCTTCTAGCCCAAATTTCGAATAGTCACACAACACTCGCATCACACATCAGTTCAGATCCACTTCACACACACACGCACACACCCATATATTCACATATGCACAACTCCACTCGACTCGACTCGACTCATTTCTTCAACATGTTTAAAACGAATCACTGCATACAACATCATCTGAACGATTTATATATACATATATATGTATATGTATATATTTTCCATTTTATGTTTATTATTACTTGCATTTTGTTGAACGACTTTTATTAGCATTTTGTTTACGTTTCACTATCGCTCTTATGTCGACTTTCTTGCTCTACGAGTAATTCAAGATTTTATTTGTATTTCTTTATTTTACTTTATCTTCTGCTTCTTCTTCTTCTTCGACTTCATTTACTTATTTATATACATACATATATATGTACATATCTGTGATGTGTCGTTGTCTCTGTGTAATTTTCCTCTACACTTTTCTCCCTCTTTCTCTTCTACTCCTCTCTCTCTCTATCTCTTTCTACAATATTTCGTGTGTAATAAAAAACTCCATTGCAACGACAACAACGGCTAACTACAACTACACTCTGCTACACGACACACCATACTCTACACTCGACACACTCAACACACTCAACACACACGCACACCAACTGCACTCTGATGTTCCGGCAGCGCCTCTGCCCCCTCCGCGTCCACGGCCACGCACACGCCGTGCTGGGGCAGCGGGTCCGGGAGCGGGCGCGGTACCGCAGCGCGGCGGCTCTTTCGAGTTCTTGGGCGCTCGCATGGCCAGCTTTATTACGACGATTTGTATGTAAACGAGTTTTTCCAGTGGCAGCCTCAAGAGTTTTTCTTTTCGTTTTTGGCCAGTTTTCATTTTCCTTTCTCCGTGGTGCCGCGAGGCCTTTTCTCGCTGTGAAATGGAAAATCGCTTGGCTCTTTTTGGCCATGTACATAATTTCTATGATTTATTTTCCATTTTCATTATTGTTATTATTTATCTACCATCTCGAGCTGGCTTTCTTTGGCGCCGGCAATGCTCTCGAAATATTAGACACAGTCTCTACTCCAAAGCCAAAGACGCGGAAAATCTTAGCCAAAGCTCGCTTGGCATCGTTTTCCTTAGCCACTGCCAATGCGGTTTTTCATGTTTGTTTTCGCTTTTCGTTGTCAATTTGCATGGCTAAACTTGTTTATTTTTCATAGACATAGACATATACATATATATATTTATACTTTTTGCTAGCTATTTGCTTTGTCTTTGTTAAACATTTTCTTTTGTTGCCTCTGAAACGTTGGCGTTTTCTACGCGTTTTTTTTTCGGCGCTGTTTAAAACGCGCAAACGGCTTTGACTCGGTTACCTAATTAGTTGGCTGATGCTTTGCATTTTATTTCACCTATTGTTTATGTATGTATATAGTTAAATATATATACAGATATATGTATATAAACATATTTGACTCGTCTCACGTTGCATACTTTGCGGTAGCTTGCGAAAAATATTAAGTTTGATTTAAATCGATTTTGATTTTTGTTGATTTGGCGCATTTCGTTGAGTTATTTGGCCTCAACTACAAAGCAAGTGTAGCTGTTAAGTATTTGGTTTTAAATTCGACTTATAATCGGTATAAATATGATTTTGCAGTTCATCTTTGCTCTTTGCACATTAAAAAAACTTTAAATTGTTAGCTAAAATAATTCTTTATAGTAATATATATGTATGCATGTGCTTCCCAGGTTGAAACACAATGGTCTAATAAAAACTTCCTATTAACTGCCTAACATATTCAAATGAGCTTTATAGTTCTTACGAATAACTCTCCTCCAATCACTAGAAAATATTAAGAGTTAACACAGATCAAGTCAGAATTTAATTTTCGCATTTTGAAAGAAGTTTCTGCTGCTTCTTTCTACCAGCCCACGTATGAGTAACACTAAGTGTGTACATCATTCGTTCTGGTTGAATGTAGTTTTCGCATCGCAAATCAAATTTATTTTTATTTGTATTTTTCTGGCTTTGCTTTGCCATTAGCTTTTGTCAACGTCGCAGTTCCAAAGGCAAAAGCCAAAAACAATAACAGCAACAACCGCAGCGGCAAACCACCTTCGCTTGAAACAGCAACAACAACAATAACAACAGCGGCAGCAACAACAACAACCAGCACAATATTAAAACATCAGTTGTAACTGGTTTTTGTGCTTCGTTTATTGTTTTTGTTGCGGCTTTTGTTCCAATTTGATGTTGCGCTCTTTGCCTCGCTCTCTCTCTCTCTCTCTCTCTCTCTCTCTGCATGTCTCTCTGGGCTTGCTCGCACATAATCAACTTGATCATGAGCGCTGAACTTCATTATGGGCGCACATTAGGCAGCGATTATCTGAGCCGAGCCCCGCAACAACAAAATGCGCGCGCTTCACTTGTTCGGCCGTCGCTCTCCACTCGCCACTCTCCCATCTCCGCTCTCCCTTCATGTCTCTTCGCTCTGCGATCTTTGCTCTCCTCTATCTGCACCCTTCCATCATTGTTTGATTGTTTTAGCTTTCGGCTTATCAACAATGTTGCCAAGAGAGTTGCTGTGTGTCTCTCTCTCTCTCTGCGGCTCTCCCAAGTCCGAGCAGCGCTTGTTGTACCTTTGCCAGCATTTTTGTTTACCTTTTTGGCTCAGTACGTTTTGATTTCTTGACCATTTACGTTATTCAATTATATATTTCTTTTTGGTGCGGCGTCAAGTTTATTTTTTATTTTTATTTTTATTGTTGTCTTTCTCTGGTTTTATTATTGTTGTTGTTGGTGCTGTGACTGGTGCGTGTGCTACAATTACCGTTCTTGCGGATTTCTTTTGCTGCTTTCTGCAACTGCATTTGCCACACGGGCCGCAGCCATGGAGTTTAGCTAATTGGCAACTTTTTGTTGCGGTTTGCGAGTTGTCGCTTTGAAAATTGAAACATATAATTAAATACACACGCATGTGTGTATGTGTGTGTGTGCGAGAGATTGATGATTAGCCTGTTAAAAGTTAAAAAGTTAAAACGAAACGCAGTCATCATTAAATCAAGGCAGGCAGTCAAGTTTGTTGCCTAAGTCTTTCGTTTTCTTGTGCTTGTGCGCGCGCTTCGCTTTGCCCCGGGCAACAGCACCAACAACAAAACACCAATGACGCTCAATTACTCAATACTTAAAAATAAAAAAAAAATAATACAAATATCTTATATATTAAATTTCAATTCGCGCACAACTTTTAACTGTTGTTGTGGTTGTTGTTGTTGTTGTTGTTGTGGTTGCTGCTGCTTACTGCTTATGCCTGTTTGTCATTTGGTAGCAGTGAAAGTCGTCAGCGCATTCGCTTTTGCCATTTGCAATTATCAACGGCTCGTAGCCAGGCTGTCTATTCTATGGCTAACTTTTTGTTGCCATTTATTTGTCTGCTGTCCATTTTCTGATTGTTGTTATTGTCATTGTTATTGTGATTGTGAGTGTGATTGTTGCTGTCGCTGCTTTGTTTTGCCTGACCTTTACACATTTAAGCGTTACTCAATCAATGTGTGCTTCGATTTCTGTTGCCATCAACAGCATTTATTGCCGTTTATTTATGTATGTATGTATGCGTGCCTCGCACATTTGCTATTTATCTTAAGGCGTTTGTAGTAGAGATGTGCGCGTGCTTCACGTGACACGCATGAGAATGGGTTGAGACATTTTTTGTAATAGACAGAAATTAGGTACAGCTGTAAGCATATTTTCCGTTAAAGTAGATCAAGTTAAGTTATTCACATCATTTGATTTCGTTATTTTTGGAGGAGCATAGATTTAATTAGGTTTTTCCTCTTTAAGCAGATATCTCTTCAAGAACTGTTTACAAAGAAAGTAGAATTCAATAACGAATTTCTAACAAATGTTAATAACCTATTTATAGTTTAAATAATTTGTAATATAATATATTTTTTTCATACTCTTTTTTTTTTTAATAAATATATATATATATTTTTTTTAAGAAATTAAAAATTGATTAAAAAAATCTATTAAAAATGTTCATACTCTTTTATAGTTTTGAAGAAATCTTTAGTATCATTTTGAAGGAATATCATAGCTCTACAACCATTGATATATTTTTAAAGTTTTTCCAATACCCTAAAAAGTTTAATGAAAGAATTCCCATTAATTTGTTGTAGCTAGATTCCCCTAGTGTATGCTGATGCTGCATGTGTTTGTTCGTGTCACGCACGCATCTCTTGCTGAACATTTGTAGTTGGCTGTGTGTGAATTGGCTTTTGCATTTGGCTCCTACGCCACTAGCGCTTTGTTTGACAACCACGTTAATTTATTGACATTTGGCAACAGTTGAGCGGCGAAACTCGTTTCGTTGTTTGCATTAGCGCTCAGCGCAGCTTAGCTCAGCTGTTGCGGTAGTCGCTTGGCGGTTGCCATTCTGAATGTTAGTCACGCCGATGCTCGCGACGTGCTCATCTTTAATAATAAACACAACAGATCACATCATAGCACAGCACAGCACAACGCAGCACTCGGCTCAAGTTGACCCAACTTGTCTCGTCTGGACGGAACTCAGCTTGAAGTGCGCAATTTGTTGTTGTTGTTGTTCTTGTTGATGATGATCAAGCGCTGATTGTTGCTTTTGGGTGGCCTAAAATGCAGCCCACATTCAGCGATGAATACAGCAACTCCATTGTCTAAAATGATTTCAACATATTTCTGCCCTCTTGCAGTCGCGCCCATTAACGAGCCATCAACAGCAGCGGCAGCGGCAGCAGGCACAGCGCAGCAATCACAGCGCAAGATTAGCAACACGAGCCACATGACCACAACGAACTCCAGCAGCAGCAGCAGCAGCACCACCACCACAGCGGTGACGCAGCAGCAGCAGCAGCAGCAGAGCAGTGCTTCAACCACATCGAAGGTCTATATCAAGAAGACGGGCAGCAGCAGCAATTCGTCTGCAACGGGACGCAAGGAGAGCTTCGGATCGCGCGACTCCCTCAATGATATACTCAGCGAAACGGGTCTGCCGATCGGCACTGTGGCCGCCCAGCGCAAGTCGCTGGAGAACAAGAACCTCGATCTGAGCAAGCTGCCCGGTGGCGCTGGCAAGCAGCAGGGCAGCCAGATGATAACAACAACAACAACAACAACTACGAGCAACAGCAGCAGCAGCAACAACACTTCAGCCTCGGCGTATGCGGAACTGCGCAAGAGTCTGGACAATATGGATGAGAAAATAAAGTCGCCAACGCCGCCGGCGGTGGGCAAAAAGCCAAGTGTGCCGCTTAAAAAGACGCCCACGGGTGGAGTCACAGGTAAGTTGGCAAAATTCAATTGAAATGGAGTTACTCAAAGAGCAAGCGCTGCAGTTACAGGCAGTTAAAGTAGTAAGTGGAAGGCTTCAACTTGTGGGTTCTCAATAAAAATGCTAGAGTTTCAGCTTGGCTAAATGGTTATGTGTGGGTGTAGTTGCTTGAAGGCCATAAAAAAGTGAGTGCTGCTGCATTGAGACTTGTGCAGGAGCAGTAGAAGGAGTAGCCATTGCAGTTCAGAAAGTTTACGATTTGTTAAGAGTCAGCAAGCAGTTTGGGTAGCAAATGAAATGGAGGAATACTTTGGAGAAACTAATAAGAGTAATAGATGAAACTACTTAGTAGGAAATATCATTTGTATGATAGCAGCAGAGATCGTAGCTGAGATGCATATGAATATCATTCAACTAATCCCAAATGAACAATTTTCTAATAATGAATAGTCGCAAAGAAGAAGAAAAAAGTCATAGAAGTATCGTATAAATAAAACTTTTTATATAGTATGCAAAATGTGACCATAAACTAAAATATAATTTAAAATATTATTAATAGGAAACAATGAAGGTTATGGTATATATAAGTATATACATAGCTAAAGTAATGAGTGTAGTTAATGTTTTATATTCATAGCAAAAAAAGAAAAAAGAAATCAGTTAAAGGTGAATTAGGCACGGCAAAGCAACTCTTAAAGCTAGTAAAGAAGCAGTAAAATCACGGATGAAGTCGATAATTAGCAGAGGTAATAGATAACGTTGAAAAAAAAAAAAAAATGAAAGACAATTATGAAGAATGAACGCAAGTGGAAATAGAAGCATAGAGAGAAGTAAAAGAGTGAATGGAAATAAAAGATGTGGCAAAAGATAAACAGACGATTTATATAACCGATGCAGAAATATATAGTTTCAGTGCTACTATACCAGTTCACAAGAGCTTAAGTGTAAACAAGGCAAACTCTTTGAGTGATTTCATTCAGTTTTCAATTTCAATTAATAATCGCCTCTTCCATTTGCTTTGGCAGGCGGCATTCTGGGCGGCGGCATGAAGAAGAAGAGCGCTGACAGTAAATTAACCAGCGCCGTATCGCACGACGTCTCCGATGGATTGACTGGCAGTAAACTATTAGGCGGACAACTGCCCGAAGCGGGCGCAGCTGGCAGTGTGGTTATGAGACGTGCTGCTACCATAGCCGTTGAGGACACGGACTTTGATCGCGTGGAACGCGGTTCGATATTGCAGGACATGCGCGCGGGTCGCGTCAAGGCGCCCAAGCGTCGACCGCCCTCGGCGGCCATCAATGTGGTGGTTGAGAGCAACAACAATACGGTATATGTCAACGGCAGCGGCATGGCCAGCAGCGCCAGCGAGCTGAGTGAAGATGGCGGCGCCGGCGGTGTTGGTGGCAAGCAGGCGACAGGCTCCTCCGATGACAATTCGATGGGCGAGGAGCCGCAGCTGGCCAAGCCCAAGCCACGCGAATGGGAAAAGAAAAAGGCACCCTGGATGGAGGAGCTGAAAGCGTCGCAGGTGACTCGCAAAAAGAGCTCGCCCAACGTTGAGCCCCGTGGCGGTCCAGTTTCCGTTGCTGAGCGCACCTCAAAGCTGTTTGCAAGCGAGCAAGCGACAGTCGTTACCAGCAGCAGCAGCAGCAGCAGCAATACGACAGCAACGAAAGTGCAATCGAGTGCGGTGACCTCCTCTAGCATCATGCAGCAGTCCATGATCGTGGAGAGCAGCACCAGTAGCAGCAGCAGCAGCAGCCAAAAGATCGAGTCAGCGACCACAAATTTTATAAACAGTAGCAGTAGCAGCAACAACAGCCACGATGCCATCATGTCCAAGAGCATGTCTGCAGCAAAGGCGACGGCGACAAGTGCAGCAGTACCAGCACCAGCACCAGCAGCGGCACCAATTGCCGCACCCACTGCCATGAGCAGCGATGAGGAGTCACGCGCGGCACGCCCCAAGAGCTTGTCGATACGTAATCGCAGCGTGTCGCCCCTGGTGAAGACGAGCAACAATGCCAGCAGCACGCAGCAGGCGGAGAGGAGCACCAGCAACAATGTCAGCGTGAACGACAGTCCGGCGACAGCGTTGCTCAACAACCATCAGGGCAACGCCGATACCCTGCCACGAGTGCAAGAGCTCGAGTGCCGGTTGGATAAGCTGGAGACGACAGTGTTGACGCAACAGCGCACCATCGAGGAGCTGATCCGGACGCTGCGCGAGGAGACGGAGCGCGTGCGGGTGCTGCGGGGCGAACTGGACAAATATGCGCAGTGCGTGACGCAAGTTTGAAGCAGCTGGGAGTTCCAATCACTCGGAACTCAGCCAAGTTCTGCCCATAGTCGTGCTTGCACCCAGATTGTTTTTTTTTTTTTTGTTGGCCCGCTTAGCTGTGTGCGTTTGCTTTAGAGATTTCTGTAGTTAAAATCCATTTTAGCTAGCCTTAATCTATATGGTTTTCATTAACTTTAAAACAAATAGAAGCGAAAGTCGTGAAATGAAGCTGTCAATAGAACTTATTGTTTATTTTTACATTCCAATGCTTGTCAAACCGTGTGGCAAACCGTATCGAAGACAATCCCAATATTGTAGAGCGTATACGAAAATCAAAACTGAACTTGTACTTATCAACCGAAATATCAAATTTTCAATGTTAAATCCCAGCTAGTTCACAGCGAGCTGCCTTTTATCCATATATCCAGTAGATAACACTATAAATATATATATATAAACTATATAATTCTATGATTATGTTCATTTTTGATCATTTTGCCATTTTTTGTTTAAACTCAAAAATTTGGTATAAATTTTGCATGCTGCATAAATGTTTCAGTTCCAATACGAAGTACATATATACGTATATAACTGTATATCTATATATATATTTTTGATAAGTATTTTTTACAATTTTCTGAAAACATTGTGGGCATTGTGTGATCTTTTTAAAATGAGCTGCGCTTTAGCATAAGCATATATCCCAATTACAGTTTGTTTTGTTCATATGATTATGATTATTTTTATGATGTATTAAAGTTATGAAACATGTACTATAAATACTAAGGCGAAGATATACAAACACATATAAATAAATAATAAATGTTCGATGAAGATGCCTAAAGATTAAGTAATCCAAATAAATAATTAAATTGAAACGTTTGAATGTCTCTTTTGGTTTTTTATTCTTTCTTTCTTAACTCATCTGATTAACAACTCGTCAATTATCAATTCATATCATTAAGAAATCATTCCAATTAAAACTTAGAATATATACGTGTAGTTGCACTTTAGCCTAGCTTACCGTAACAATTTAATCACTCTAATCAATGGCTCAATATATATATATAAATAATTTACTTTCTTTATTAAACAGACAACAAACGCGTCGCGGGAAATTTGATAATTGGATGTTCTGAAGCAACAAATTCAGCATTTGCCATTTTGTTTAATGAATGTACAGCAATTCCTTTTGATTTTGTGATAAGCTAAACTTATATTAATATATTGTGCATTTGGAACGTTAAATCATTTAATACCAACAATATATGGCTAGCTAGGCAATAAGATTAAACGTGTACGAAGCCCGCACTCCAATTATTAGCAAAATGTTGCAAATTTATTTTGATAATATGATATTTAATATTGCTTGTAAATACTGTAAATTGATATATGGCTTGATAATAAACATTATCCATAAACTTATCAACAATGTGTAATTTCATAATGGCTAAGGTGACATGAAATTTTGAAATTTGTATTTCCGTTAAAGTGGTGGTGGTCGATAAATTGAAATTAGGGCGTTCGCAGCTAGCTTAACGCAACTCAAACTTGCGCGTGCAGCCAACTTCATGTAATGCCCATGTACTTAACAGAAGCATGTTAAGCGAGTTAACAGCAAAGCCGTGTGTTAAGCTTCAAAAAGCTTTCGTGCAGTTGAATTGCGAGCACGAACATTGCGTTTCTGCTGCTGACCGTTGGTCGAGCATAAAGCTTACACGAAGCCGACTCTTTGTTTGTGGAACGAAGTGTCCATTCTTTTCTGAGCTGAAGCTTGTGGGCTGCTTTGATGTTGATCCGTAAAAGCTGTTGTCACTGTGATTGTTGCTGGGCTTCTGCTACTCTAGCAAATCAAAGCTAATCAACACATTGTACGGTGGTTAATTATGTTAAGTAGGAAGTGCTGAGGCTATAGATTATATTTGGTGTTACAGATATTTTGGTTGACTTAACTGTATTGGTAAATATATAATATTAGCATACTTAATGTTAAGCTAAAGCTCGTTTGATAGAAATTTTGCAGTTTTTAGCTTAGTTTAATGTAACTCTAGAGGATTGCGATTAAAACGAAACAAACTAAAATTGTACTCTCTTAATATTTTTTGTAAGCAGTAATAACATTGTCTAATTGTAAATTATGATAAATATGCCTCTGTTCTGCACACTGTGCGACGACTGCCTGTGAATGGCTGTGTGCCTATGTGTGTGATTGCATGTGCGTCTGTATGTGTTTGTACTTGTGCTTTTGCCTTTCTTGTGCTCTGTTGTTGTTGTATTTGCCTTGGCACTTGGCGGCGACTGCGACTGGCTCTGCCTCAGTCTCTGCTGGCTGGCTCACTCCGTCTCTGCTGGCACGGCTCGGCTCGGCTCTACTCGGCTCTGCCGCTGCCTCTGTCTCTGTGTCTGGTGTACTCTGAGCTTTTGGCAGCCTTCTTGGGCGCTAGTCAGCAGCGAGCACTTATCAGTTTTCTGATCGCTGTGGGAATTCAGTTAATTGTGGACGCTGTAGCAAAACGGACGCACGGCACAACCTGCATAAAAAATAAACATTTCGAATTCGAACGCGAACTCGAACTCCATTCTCGAACATTATTTGCTGTTGCCGCCGCTGCGTTTGTCGCGTGAAAGTCATTTGCCACCAGGCACTGCCGCCTTCCCCACTGGCCCTAAGAAAACCACTTAGAAGTTAGAAGTTTCCCCCAGAGACTCTGTTAGCCCAAGCACAGCTGAAAACATATTTAAGGACCGTACTAAAAACTCATCGAGAAATATTTCGTATACGCAACGTTCTCCGACAGTGCAATCCAATTTCGACAAAGTCAGTTAAATATTACGTTTTCAGAGTGTGTGAGTGCGGCTAAGATAATTGTACATTGTTATATAAACATAAATAACAACGAACTGTAAAAACTGGTCAAAGAAAAAAAGCAAAAACAAACAAAAATTAATTCCAAAATTAAAACGAACAGCCATAAACAAATCGTCATAAAAATAAAAAATCGTACACATATAGCGCGCGCCAATATTGCTCCAATTCAAAACGGCTTAGCAACAAATGCACTGAACACCATCAACAGCAACAACAACAACAATACGGCTTGCCATATAGAAAGCCCAGCAATCAAATACAAATAATCAACTTCAATAGCAGCGACAACAACAACAGCCACAGCACGGGATTAAAAACCCAGCTACAACCACTGAGAAAACAAACAAACAACAACAACAAGAACCACAACAAATGTGGTGGGTGCATTGGTAAGCTCAGTGGGTAAAAAAAAGTAACGGTTAATACATACAAAAAAAAAAAAAAAAAACTTTGAAATTGGCCAAAACGTTTTTTGTTTTTTTTTTTTTGCTTTTAATTTTTTTTTTATGCGCAAACGCGTTTCTTATGCTTAGCATTTTTTGCTTAAGTTTTTATTGCTGCTTGTACTCCAAGTACTTTTTTTTTTTTGCCAAGTTTTAATTTTTGCTGCCTTGCTCAACGTTTGGTTTTTTTCTCTGCTGCTCTCGTACATTTTGACGGCTATAAAGTGGATTTGTCTTCAATTGTGTTTAGAAATCTGCACGGCCCAAAGCCAAAGCCTAAGCCGAAGCCAAAGCTGAAATTGAGGCGAAAAAAGCGACTGCAGCGACTGCTCTGAAAATATGTCGGCCAAAAAAGGTGCAGAAAAAAAGGCATTCGAAAAAAGCAAAAACAAAATAAATACCCATTGATTTGCGTCAAGGTCAGCGATGAAAGTGTGTGTGCCAGTGTGTGTGTGTGTATGTGAATCTATGTGTATTGCTGGTGCTACTACTGCTGTGCTTTACAGTTACCCTTTGTGGCATGCATTAGCCATCAAAATCGATTGAAAAGCCTTTTGTCTCCCGTTTTGATTGACGGGCGTGTAGATCAATTTTGATTGAGCAGATGTTTATCTCACAGTTTCCCATCGATTGCCGCAATGTCCGTTGCCTGTTGTTTGAGTGTATTTTCCCCCAGCCGCCACACCCCCCGCCCCACTGATGGACAAATGAGCTGTTACGCAGGGCTTGTCAAATCGGGCGACGTGCAACTATAATTTAGTTTAATTTTGGCCCAGCTGTATTGTTATTGTGACGCCCCAATCTATTACCGACTTGTTTGTCATAATTAACGGCTTAATGTAATCGAGTATTGCGTCTGAGACTGTGCTGGTGCTCACGGGACGGTCATTTGGTAAATCAATTTGTAATTTTTCTGCAGCTTGTAGGGGCTTCAACATTATCTTGGTATATTACCCATTAAACATTGTTTAGCTTGAGAAAAACTGAAATCCCTCAATTTATATAAGCTCATGTACATTATTTCTTAATTTAGAATTGTGTATATGATAATATTGAATTTGCTTAAAAATAAAATAATTTTGGTCATACTTCGCGCTTGGAATTCTATATAGCTAAATCAATCAATCACTCTTCTAAATATATTCACTCGTAGCTTAAAGGCATTTCAACTCAAATTACTTTGCACTTTCTTATTTGGCCAACAGCCCAAGCGAATGACTGACAACAAACAATTAAACAAATTCATAAACAATTTGTGTAATTCATGCGCTGCACATTCTATGCCACATTGCAAAACGTCAGCAGCCCCATTGCCAAACTTAACTCGTTCAACTATTTTAATACAAATTATTATTAAAAGCTTAATTGCACACTTCGAAATAGCAACAAAGATAGAAGCAGCAGCAGCAGTAGTAGCACCAACTGAGCTTTGGCCAAAACAATTAACGCCGCTAAGCAAAATTAACAAATTGTCTGCAATGGCTGCCAACAGTAGCAAATGATAAATATATAGTCGCATATATAAATGCATATATAGATACATATACATATATATACAAAAAAAAAATAAACCTGTTGCACTATTTGTATTTTGTTTGGTCTGAGCCGCGATTACACGTATATGACAGTAATTATGATGATAAAACCACTGGGTATACTTGCTTAAGCAGAGAGTGCTAAGTTAAGAGATTCCCTGCATGAAATGGTATATGAAGATAAACGGAGGAGATCAGATATGAAAGAAGAGAATGAGATATACATACATATACATATATTCATTTATAAATAAATATATATATTGTATAATATACATATATCATTATCAGATATTCATATAAGAATTTAAAGTCATATCAAAAGATAAAACAGGCTAGGTTCTGCTGCTCTAGTCTATATAGCCCATTTGAAAATGCCTACTATAGGCACACATGTTTTTCTTTTTAATACCCACAGGGTATATAACAAGTGCAATAAACTTTTAAGAAATTCCATGAAAATATAAACGACTTTATGGTCGCGGCCATTATTTGGTTAAGTTTGCTTTACTTTTGCTCTACAAGCATTTTGGCAGTCAACCTGACAGAAATTTAAAAGAAAACGAGGAAGAAGAAGAAGAGGAACATATATACATATATAGCACATACGCCGTGTGGCCTCTCCCATGGCATGGCATGGCTCGGCTTGGCTTGGCTTGGCTTGGCTTGGCTTGACTTTGAGTCTGTCCGTCCCTCAACTCGCAGTGCGCTACGTCAATTTTCAATGAATTGCAATCGGCATTTGTTTTGCTGCCGCGTCGCGTGTGCTCTCCGTCCGCCTTTGTGGCGAGAATGTTTGACAATTTGTCACATAGTCGAACACTTGATTCCACTTGCGACCCATTTGTTACACACTTTATGTTGTGATTGCGACTTCCATTCGCTTCGATTCGATACAATTCGATTTTATTGTGCTGTCTGTCCCCTGTCGTACTTAGTAGCAATTTATTTATTTGCCTTTGGTTGTGCCTTTGCCTTAGCTCTGCTGTGCTTTGCTCACTTCTGGTTTTAAATCAAGTTTATTAACCGGAATTGCCAGCATTCTATTGTGGCCCGCTTCATTTGCCATTGCTTTTCTGGGCGTATCTATGGCAATCGATTAGCATTCTAATTTATATACTAACTACTCCAATATTGCACAAATTTGACGCCAATGGGCATACACGACGATATCAAACGGGCCAAGTGCAAGACCAAGAGCAAGAGCTAGACCCAGTCCCATTGCCAATTGGCATACGTACATATGTATGTATGTGTGTAGTTTCTTGACTTGCTGTCAATAAAACAAATATTATTAATAATTGCAACTACACTCTATCGATACTCCACTCCCACAACATTCCCATGACACGTTGGCTTACGGTTCTCTCATTGCCTGAACCCATTACAAATGGGTGACAAATTATTTAGCTAGGAAAGGGTTTGTACATATGTAAATAATTCTCATTTAATTCCTTGATATTATTAATTAATATCGAGAATAAAAGAAAGTGAGTGACTTTATTCCGATGTTTTCAATAATATATTCCTACAGTCGTAATATTCTAATTTAAAATCGAGAATAAAAGAAAGTGAGGGAATTTATTCTGATGTTTTCAATATATTCCTCAATCGGTATATAATTTAAATGCAGAATCAACAAAGATCACAAGTTTCAGAGATAATGAGAATTAGTTTAGCTTAGATCATGTTTTCAACAGCATGCCAAATCATGTGGCTCTATCAAAGATATGTTAAAAAAGCTACATTTAGAGCTATAAAATAAAAAACAATATCACGAAAATTTCTGAAGAAAATATCTTCAGTTATCTATTTTAGTGACAATCAAATAATATTTACGTTATTTTTGGGAATTATTAATTAAAGGCAGAAATAAAAGCCTAGCTCTTATAATACTTCATTCTGAATCATAGTGCAAAGACAGAAAATGATGCGAAACCAGAAGAGTTCAAATTAAACAGCATGAGGCATATGTGATGATGATGATGTGTGTGCGTGTGTGTCTGAGGGTGTGTATGTGTGTGTTTATGAATGTGAAATCAGCGAAAAAAGTTTATTGAACCTTTGAATATATTCTATTTGCCTCTACCCGCTCTATAACTAAAAATGTAAATATATATATTTTTAAAAAATCAGAGTAATATTAGTTCATTTACATAGATCTTCATCACTTTTATTGAATTTACCGTATTAATCACGTTTTGTGCCTGAAGTGAAGTCATGCATGAACTCAGTGTTTATGTCAACTAAATAACTTTGAATTTAACTAATACTAATCAATTATTATTACTTATATAATGACAATCTCTGCGGTTTTTGGCGAGTTTAGATGATTTTCATAGACACACACACACACAATATATATTTGTCTAAAGTTCAAACAAGTTATTGTCGGGCAAATATTGCATACACTTTGTTGTTTTGGCCTTAAGGCTAGCCAGTTTACAGCTGATGCCGTCCGATCTGTAGCTGGCTACATTTCTGGGTCTGATATGGGTGCAGCTTCAAACCGAACTGTCCAGTTTAGTAAGTGAATATGTGCACAGAGGTCGGAGAGTGCAGCGGATGGCGCCCGGCTGCTAGATAACAGCGACCTTAATGTGCTGTTGATTAGTACTTTTACTTTTCGCTCTGGGCTCAGTTACAGTTACACACATACACACACACACGCACACACGCCCAACAACGCAAAATAGCTTAAAAACTGGCTGCCTGTCAAGCTGTCAAAGATAACGAAGCTACGAAGAAATGCGTCACAAGTGGCCAGACGAGTAGCGAAGAATGAGAATCGAAGACAAGAGGCGAAAGAGAGGAGAAGGAATTTCCATAAGTAACAGTTGGCCGTTGTCTAATTAATTAGCCAGATTTAGACTTTTTTTTTGGCTTCTTGGTTGGCCAAGAAACTTTCGTTTTTAATGAGCTGAATTCTGGCCATAAACATTTTGTTTAGCTGCGCACCGACTGACTCGAATTCCTGGATAATTAAAAGCCATTGAACGCTCGGCGGCCCAAAGCTCTGACTATGAGTAATTATATGGCCTGTGAAGAAGTCTTGATAAGAATTAGAACTGGTTTTATGAACTGGCTAGGCTACTGTTGCCTATGTGTTTTCGGCCAAATAACTATTTTTAGTTTACTATTATTATTATTATTATTATGAAGTTGTTGTTGACTTGGCTTAATTACAGACTTGGCTTAGCGGAAATGCCTGCTAATTGCTTTGGGGGGGCTTTAATGAAATTAAGCTATGACTATTAAAGCATGCATAAAGGGCGCCAATTGGCAATAAAAATCAGCTAAAGGCTAATGTGCGCCACTGGCAACAGATTTGGCCAACATACAATACAATGCACGAGCCCAGACAAGCCGAGCCAAGTCAAGTGAAGCCAGTCTCAATGACATGCCAATTGTTGTGTGGCTATCAAAATATTTGTCATTAATTATAAATATGTTGAAATCGCTAAGAAACAGCTTAGCCAAGCTTAGCATCTGCTCGATCTTGGGCTGGGACTGGGGCCAGAGGCTGGGACTGGCTGTGGCTGTGGCTGCGACTGCGACTACGACTACGACTGGAACTGCTGCAACTTGTTGCGACTTGTTGGGGCTGCTGGCTGCCCCACCGTACCGCACCCCACCGCACCGCACTGCGCCAGACAAGTTCAATGATTCTTTCAGCCGTGACTCAATCGCATTTGGCAACTCGCAAAAATTAGCTGCAAATGCTCAAATATTTCTGTCCGTTTCGCTGGCTACACTCGCTGCTGGCAAGTGTGAAATGCACCTTGACATTTGAGTGTGTCTCTCCTCAACTGCCTCCCTTTCCATAAACGCAACTCGTATTGATTACCGATCGCCATGAATTTGTTTTGCCTGGCTAATGCTAATGTTGATGCTAATGCCTGGCAATAACTTTTGCAAATTATGCATCATTTTGCAATATTAATGTTCCCTCCTCCTACAAAAAAAAAAAAAACTAATTTCGCTTTATGAATCGTTTAGTAAGCGCTAAACTCTTTACTAACAGTAGTATATATTAAGTCTTTCGTTATTTGGTTGAAAAGATTTAGCAGCTGTTATGTTTCTATAGCTATACTATATTCAACATTTGGCTAATTTTGAATCCCACTTATATGCATATATATGCTTTAAAGGCCAATATATAAAATTCTTTCTTAATTAGCTTTGTTTAAAATCTACTTTAGCTTTATCAGTTTAACATATTTGTTTTTCTATAACAATTAACTTAATTGCTTGCTTCTGTTCTTTAATTTCAGTGATTAACAAGTCACATACCACACCAGCACACACACACACACGCACGCACACAGAGATCACACACAGGAGCGCCAAGAGTTCTTTTCAGTATGATTCAACTGCAGACAAGACAAACGGCCAAATGATTCATCTGTCGCGCAAAGAAAGTGAACATCATTAAGAAGTCGACAAGAACAAGAGACGAAATTAAAGCGACCAATTAAAGTGGAGTCTCAGCCTCAGCTGCAGCCGACGTAGTCCCAGTGGATGTTACAGAACCGAATCAACGACGGCATGGCACACTTTTGCTGGTATCATAAATTGGTCTTTTTGCTGTTGGTAAGTTGTTCGTTTGTAATTGGCTAAGATCATTAAAGTATGAATAATTAATTGAAGAACTAATTGAAGACTTTATTTGTGAGTGGGTTGTTGAACCTAAATCCGTATGAATCGATTTATGAATCAGGGAATGCAACTGTATATGTAGATTACATTGCAAAAATGAAAGAATTATGAATTGTTTTTTAATGTTCTTGAAGCCATACATTAGTGGGTAAGAATGCAGAGAAAATCTCCATCGTGGAATCGAAAACTTGATATTTGAACAATATATGTAAAACATCTACCCTCATTTAGTTAAACGTTTATGTTTTGTGGATAGCTCTACAAGTCGTATAAGAACTCTAGAGCTACATACTATAGATTTTTCGATAAGTTTATATACGTATATCGATAAGTTTAGAGGAAGGATTTGCGATTCTTGCCAATAAATCATTGTGGAGTTTAGCTTCTGCAACAAAAAATCATTAAATCATTTGCCGATTTAGTTAAGGTATCACGCAGTCGGTCATACTCATATGTATTTCTTCTCTGTTGTCGATAGTTTTCCCTTTCAATCAACTCGATTGTGTTTGCTCGGTGTCATTTCTCGTACAGTTTTTTCTCACATTGTCGGCTAACCAAATAGGCTAATAGTTGAGCTCCACCTTAACATGGCTAACGAAACACGATTATAAACACCAATTAATTAAGGGTACATCCAGTTATATAGCCAGAGATCGCTATACCCATTAAGCGAAGATATACGCGAGCCGTTGTTAGCTATCCAAGCCAACTAGTTTCTCAGCCACATATATGTATGTATTTAAGCCGTGCGACGTCTACACGATTCTCGACATTGAACTTTAGAGATGGATGGATGGATGGTATGCGAGCTGTTGTCTGATTCTGGGGAATGATTTATTACGCATATGAGGCAGAAATGAATGCGGGAGCATATACATATGCACATAGAGGCACGCAAACGATTCGAATTGGCCAACCCTTTGAGTTAACACGAATGAGTATTGGATGCATGCAGTTGGCTTTATGGCGTGGCTAACAGAGTCCCATTACAGCGTCTAATGGCTTCAACATAAAATTGCAATTGCAGTTGATGTTGCAGTTGCAGTTGCAGTTGCACATGAGCTCAAATTGCTCACTTGGCCAATTGGTATAGAAAAATATATGGATTAATTGCTGGCTATAATGGTGTCTGCTTTCGACTCGGCCCGCATTTATTGGCCCAAATCATCATCATGATGATGATGATCATAGTCATAGACAGCAATGCGAATGCATTTTTATTAGTATTAATTTGTGTTGGTTAATGCTAATGTCTGCTATGGCTGCAACAAACGCTGAATCGACTGCCCGCTGGCCACAGACACAGACACAGACACAGCTGATTGTGTGCGAATGTGAAGTAAAACTAAAGTAATGCTGGCTAAAAGCAACTTAACTACGGCATAAGCCAGGCTAAATAATTGCACGCGATTCGAGTGCGGCTATGCGAAACTGAAACTGAAAACTCAAATACTCAAAACAGAGAACTGAAAACTCAAAACTGAACTAAAACAGCAATTGGCGCAGTCGCAGTCGCAGTCGCTGCTGCAGTCGATGACGCTGGCAATTTGCAAATTATGCGCAGCGGGCGGGACGTTGATTGAGGATGCAGTGCGGGGCGGGGCGGGGTGTGCTGCTGTGGTGCAACAACATTCTAAAGCGCCAGCTTTTCAGCTTTTCTCTCATATAGAGCAGTACTTAGATGTGTGCGTATGTGTGTGTGTGTATGCTCTGATATGCATATGACGATTAGCGCACAAGTATATTGTATGTAGAATAGTGTAGCGCTGGCAGGAGTAGTTTTGTTTGTATTTGTTGTGCTGTGTAATTAATAAATGTGTGTTATTATGACAGAAGCGGAGACTGACTGAGCTGAGTGCTGACTGCAATTGGGCTCGGGGTTGGCATTGAGCGCCCTAATGCGGGGCCGAAGATCGATGTTGCGATTTAATGGCAAGTCATACGATGCCTGGCTACAAGTGGCAAGTGGCAACGGGCGACTGGCAAGTGGCAAGCTGCCAATTGCAACATATTATAAACAGGCAGCGGGTAGCGGGTGGTGGCTGCAATTAAACAATGGCCGCTTGGCAACAGAGCTCAGCTGACACATTCACATTGTGGCAACTGCTGCTGGTGCTGCTGGAGCTACTGCTGCTGCTCCTTTCAACGCCCACCACAAATGCCTCGGGCCACAATCGTTGCAGCCACACCACAATAAACGTATATGCGGACAGGCCAATTCTTGTTGCATGCTGCCCGTTTTTTGACCAGATGAATTTTGATAAAACACAAAAACAATAAAAACAAAAACAGAAACATGCACCGAAAACTTTTCATTATTATAGCCTGGCGACTTTTTCCGCGTTTGCCGCTCTATGCAAATCTGCTGAGCGCTCTGTGTGTGGCCAGTTCGTGTCTTGAGTCATTCGTTTGTGTTTTTATGCAACCGCATAACGGCGTTTGCAGCACGTCAATCAACCGGAGACGCCTAATTGATTAGCTGCTGCGCTGAGTGACTTTTAATGTGGGCACTTCCGAAATCTACATATTAAAGCCAAGCATCAGCTGAAATACCTATCCAAAATTGAAACTGAAATTGAAACTGAGCTTAAATTGAAAGCGAAACGCAATTGAAATTGACAACAACAACTTTTGAAGAAGGGGAGCAGCTGGGCAATAAAAGCCGAATCATAAAAGAACTTGTTCGCCAGATCTCATTTCAGTCTATTTGATTTGTTGCCGTCTCGTTGGATGCTTGTGGCTAATTAAATTGGAAGGTTCTGAAGCGGCACTTGAAAGTCAATGGAGCTGCCGTATGAGACGCTAGACTCACACTCAGTGCGCTGAGTGCGCTCATTAAGCCGTGATTATTGCTTAATTGTTCGATGTCTAACAACAGTTCTATTGATTTGGCTAACGCGGATATCTCATTGAGTTTCACCGACAGCGTTTAGAATTTCAAAAGACCAATTTAAGCGCCCATTTCTGTGTAAACTCAACGTGGCATTTGACACTTCCGCTAAGTTGACAGCCGTGAAAATTGTCAACGCTGTTGTGAAAGGTCCAACAATTGAATGATAAATGATAAACGATAAACGATAAACGCTAACTGGATCGCTAACTGCCACCTAAGTGCAAAAGAATGTCTAACAGGATTAACAATTTGCCAATGGCCAGAAAACTGAAATCACAAATCACAGCCCTGATAAATCAATCAAGATTAATGCCCAATAATTGCCTATCTATTTTTGGGTGCAAACGCAAACACACACGCTAACACTAGCCTGAACGCATTTCATTCATTCATTCATTAAACTCACAGTGGCACTGACCAGTTGGTTCAAGTAACTCGCCACAATGAAAAGGAATGCCACAAGCACATTCTCACAATCTCACAATCGCAATCGCAATGCCACACAAAAAGTTTGTCTTTTAGTATATATTTAGAACGTTTCATGGTGTCCAATTGGCCAGGCGATGTACATACACACATACATATGTATATATAAGTGTGACAGTGGTTTTTGCTCAGCTAACCTGAGCCCTTTTGGGCCCATTGTTCGGTGGCTGCTCGCATTGTTATTAACTTTCAGCGATTTGTGTGTCAATGTTAAATGCTCATTCACTGCCCGCAGCACAAGTACCACCAGCAGCCGCAGCCGCAGTTACTTCTGCAATTTTAGACATAAAAGGCAAGGCGAGCCGCCTCACTGGTGACTAACACACAACTGCCAAACGGGTAACTGGCAACTGGCAACTGGCAACTACCAACTGGCCAGTCGCCCATTGGCTGCCTCTGCGCCTGTTTACACTGTAATTTTAGCACATGTGCGAAGGTGTTTTGCTTGCTCTAATGCTGTCTGCCAGCAATTGTTAGATTGAATCGCTTAAATATGATCTAGAAATGTTTAGTTTTAAGCCACAACAACAACAGCAACAGCAACAGCAACAACGGCGGCCGACTGTCGCCCACTCAATTTCATTTGTTGTTGGTTTTGTTGCACATCGCTGCGCTCTCAAGCTGTTTGCATTTATGCTCAAAAAGCTGCCGGATGTTGTTGTTCTTGCCTATTTACTACATATATATAATTATATATATAAATATGTAAATATGTATATCTATAAAGTTATATAATAATTATGTTATTATTTTATAAATTGTTTTGCATGCAAAAAAAAAAAATCATAAAATTTATTGTATTTTTTTTCTTTTGTGTTTTCAATTTGCGCCTTTCCAATCGCATTTGATTTTATGACCTAGCCGTGTTTTATGTGCTTTATCTCGATTACAATTAGTTATGCTGATTTCGCCAAATGCAATAAATACGCTTTACACTGTTGACGTCGGTTGCAGGGCAAGTTCGTGTCCTAAGTCTTTTGTTTTTGTGAGGTGTTGAACGTCTGCGAGAGGGCGGCATTTGGAGCTGCATTCATTTGATTTATGTCTGGCTCAAGCACAGTATATGCACTAGACGAGTTCATTGAAAGCAAATCATATTTTATGAGTAAGCGGAAGGTCAAAGCTAAATTGTTAGTAATCGCTAATGGTTTTGACCCAATAATAGTAATAATAATTATAGCAACAAAGCTTTTGAAATCTTGTTTTTATGCTAATATCCTTAACGAGTCATGCTAGTATCCAGCTGTTAGCCTGACCTTTATGTTTGGGTTTTCCCAAAGATTCACCGTCGTCTAGGTAAAGAAATTCGATTCTCAAGCTGAGTCGCTGATATTGTGGCTTTTACTGAACCAATCGAGTTATGTTCGTCTTAAAAGAGAGTAAAGTCGTTTAGCTAAAGACTTTTAAATGGGATTTGTTGTATTAGACCATAATCAAATCGATAATCTCATAAGTAATGCTTCGAGCAGCAGTAAATTCAAAGATATCGACGCTTGATATGAGCTACACAGGTTGCAAAGCGATAGCTGAATCGATTGTAATTCATTTCCATATAGTCTTCATTAGCTGCCAATTGCACCCACCTCAGCATGCCAGTTGTCAGTTAATTATGACACCGTCCTGCTGTTTACAAGCCCCACAAGCCAGAGGCACTTCAAACGCCGCCGCGGCAGCGCATTCCACTGATGTCTTAATAAACCCAATACATTATTATTCAAATGTCATATGGAGCTGGCAAGAAGACATTCGCGGCACACATAAGTGGCTGTCCCTCTCTCACAATCTGCGGATCAAATGATGTTTTAATTGCGCAAATTTATAAATAGATCGCTGAGATAAGCTGGGCAGGGTAAATGCATCATGCGCCGCTTGATTAGCATAAAAATCGCATTGAAGCGAAATGTGAAGCAATTGACACGAACATAACTAAATCATTTCCATTTCAACTTGCAGATGTTGTGCTGCGGCTATGCGCGACCAGCCCCAGCCCCAGCACCAGCACCCGCCCCCGTTGCGGGCAGGCAGAGTGAGCTCATTGCGGGCAATGAGTTTCTCAAGCTGTTCCTCGATCACGACGAACAGCAGCGCAGCCTGCACAGCGATGAGGAGCTCGAGGGACCAGCTGCCGGCCGCCTGAACAGTGCCAGAAGCTTGGAGCACAAGACGCGCTACCGCAACGCCAATGCGCAGCACCAGGCGGACGCGGAGGGCAAGCAGGTCGTCAAGCTGGTGACCACAGGCAGCAAGATTGTCTTTCTAGAGGATGCGCCCGGCTCGTCGTCGACCACAAAGCCAAAGTCCGGCGATGAGGTCAAGGTGGTCGCTGTCAGTGTTAGCTCCTCCAGCAAACGTGGCAGCCGCATCAGCCGCACCCAGCCGCCCGCCTTCAAGCCCGCTGCGACGCACTCGCACCGAAGCAGTGCGCCAAGTGCAGCTGGCGTTGATTTTGTCAATCGCTCGCACAAGAGCGAGCTGTCCATTGAGGAGACTGAGCCACGCCTCGCTGCCGATGTCATGGACGCGGAAAGCGACTCGGTGAACAGTGCCTCCAATATACAAAACGTTTTGGCGGCGCCATTGCTGGCAGCGGCTGCCTCCAGTCGCTCCAGTTCAGTGGCGTTTCGTGGCAGCTCTGTCCCCGGGCGAAATGCCACGCGCATAAATCAGAGAGCAAACGATCCGGAGTCGGCGTCAGAGGCGAATACCCATGAGTCGGTGGGTGATGACAAATTGCTGCCGTTCCAGACGGTGATCTATCACGACACAAAGCAGGGTCACGGACCCCAGTCAAGATCAATATCGTACAGCTCCATATCGCAGAACGTGGACGATCTGCATGTGCCGGGCAGCTGGCACCAGTCGGCTGGCATCTTGGCCGAGGCACAGCGCAACGTGAGCGACAGTCTCAAGCCCATGCCGCGTCTCGCCTCCGAGCCATCCAAATTCTATTCTGTGCCATCGAAAATGTACAGTGTTCCATCCAAGTTCTACTCGGAGCCAGCTAAGGTCTACTCAGAGCCCGCTAAGATGTATGGCCAGCCAGAGAAAGTATATTCTGAGCCGGCCAAAGTGTATGGCCAGCCGTCCAAGTTTTACTCAGAGCCAGCGAAGGTTTACTCGCAGCCAGCTAAGGTTTATGGAGAGCCCGCCAAGACCTACTGGCCGCAAACTGTAACAACTGGGACTGGCACCGGTACCGGTACCGGTACGGGTGCTGGTGTAGGTGTCGGCGTCAGTGTCGGAGTCGGTCTCAGCACGACTAGCTCGCCCACCACAACAAGATCGTCAACATCAACAACGGGAGCAACGACAACAACGGCAGCGCCAGGGCCAGCAACTGTGCCACCGGGCGCTGTGGCTCCCACCACCTTTGTGCCCTCGCGTCGGCCAGCGATTGTCTCGCGGATTGCATTCGGCGAGGCGCAAACAACGACGACAACAACCACAACAACGACAAGCAGATCCATGGAATCCCAGAGTGCAACGAGCAGCACGCTGCCCACCGCTAGGCCCAGCACTTGGCAGCACCATTATCACAATGGTCACAATCAGCATCTGCAGCACCACAACCACCACCACCACCACCACAACCACAACCACCAGCAACAGCAGCAGACTGCAACGAGTGCGGGCAATTCGCAGCCGCGTCGTGTACTCTTCAATTTGGATAAATTACCTTATGATTTATTGAATGCACCGCAACCGCAGCCAGCGCGCCATCTATTGGAGCCAATTTTATCAAAGAGTTCAATTCCAAGCGACTACCAGCAACAGCAACATCAACAGCAGCAGCAACATCATCGTCCATGTTGGGAGCAACAGCAACGTCAGCATCCATCACTGTCGCTTCAACATTCTAATCAAAATGCCAAAGGATTGCCCAATAGAGGTGAGTCTTTGCCCAAAACAAATTACACTGTGCTGCAGGTTTAGCATTGTCGAGTAGCGACTATTTAGTTGGGCGTTGCAGTAGCCCGCTGCATGCTGCCATAATTTATGAATCTACAATTAGTCTAACGATCAGATTGGATTCGAGCTTAACCCCAAACGGCAACTCTGCAGCACAGTGTAATTATGAGAGACCAACGCACGTTTAACTAATCTTGAACTTATTCTCTCTATCTGTGTCTCTCTCTCTCTCTGTCTCTCTGTAGATCTAGTCAAGTGTGTTTCCAAATTTGCACACCAGCATGCATCGCCCGCAGCAGCGTCCGGCATTAGCGCCTATTCATATAGTTCCAGCTCCAGCAGCTCATCATCCTCGTCCTCCGCGTCCGCTGCGCCAACTGACGATGAGACCATGTTGCCACACTTTACAACCGAACGCGCCGAGCTCTACACACCGACCCCAGAGCAAAATTACGAAATTGAAGAGTCCGTAAGTGTTATGACAAACGGACGAGCCCACGGACTGCAGGGTGGCAGCAGCAGCAGCAGCAGCAGCAGTGGTGGTGGCAGCGGCGCACTGGTCACAGCCACAACACCAGCCAGTCCAGTGAGCACAACACCAGCAACATCCATTGCTGTCGCCACAACACCAACAACAACGCAATACGGCCGCAATCGTGGCCGAGACCGGGGACGTGGTTCGGTGGTGTACACCGCCAACGCAAATGCCAACGACTATGATGGCGGCGGCGGGGACGAAGATGCTGAGGGCAGGGGCAACGCAGATGAGTCAGATGAAGATAAAGTCGCCTATGTGGTGGAGGGACGCAACTATCGCAAATATCGCGTCGAAGAGAAAACCGACGACGGCTTCATCGTTGGCGAATATGGCGTCGTGGACCACAACGATGGCAACCTGAGTGGCGTGCGTTATACCGCCGACTCGACCATTGATCGTCGTTTGATACAAAAGGCGTTGTTGACATTTCTGAAGCTCAAGTAGTTGCAGTTGCAGTTGCAGTTGCAGTCACAGTCACAGCTGTACTCTGGCCGAGCTGGCCAACCTGACCGAGCTGACCCAACTGCCCCAGCTGCCTCAGCTGCCCCAGCTGTTGCCCCAGCTGCCACAGCTGCACCGGCAATTCATTTCATACACATGTGATCCAAGTCGTATTGTAGTTAGCGTAGCTTAAATTAATATTAACTAGCCTTCATTCATACAATCACAATGACACCAGCTGAAAGTCGCAATCGAACAATCAACTGATTTTTGTCGGTTTAGTTGCTTTGAGTGAAAGGAATATGCCACTTGATTCGCAAGCATTCAGATAATTTAATATCTATACACGATTAGCTAGTTACTAGTTGAGCATCAATAAGTCTGCATCGAATACTCAAAAGCTTTAATATAATTTTTTTTACAGCTTTTACTCTTGCGCCAGCTCTCTGTTTTGTCAACTCTAGTTACTAGCAAATGATCTATCTTATGTGAAAGTATCTATCCGATTTCGCTCGATTAATCTAATCTAATTGAATAACATTTTCAGCTGGTGTCATTGCGTCTTAAGTATTCATAGTTAGATTGTCAACCCACGGCCACAACTCTCTGTCCTACTTTATCCTACATTCCCCCACAGCAAGTGTGCGTGTATTTTGAGCTCTGTGTGTGCGTGTAAGTGTGTGTGAATGTGTGTGTGTGTATGTGTGTTACTCAATTTTATAAATGTTTAGTTAATGTTTTAATTAATTTATTGTAGTTGTTGGTATTATAATTTAATATAAACTTATTTAAACTCTACACTTAAATGGAAACAATCGAAAAATTTTACCTAGCAACTTGCCATAATCTAATTCATATAACCAACTTGGCCGAGTTCCAAATGATTTGGGCCAACAGCACGTAAGCACTTAAATGCATAAACTATCCTAACTAGAGCCTAAGTAACTTGCAATGTGAAAGATTACACGAAAAGTATATACATATACACGTAAAACTAAAAATAAATGAAGTACATCAATAAAGAACACTAAACTGAAGTATATGGTCGATATAATTAATGAGTGCCCCACAGGGGGTTGCTGCAACACAAAGGGGCAAACTGGTCCACGAAATGTAAATAGCCATTAAAAATTGATTAAAAACATGCGGCCAACGGCGATCGGTAACCGACACTCGCGACATTATCATTAAACTTTAATTGATATGAGCAAGTGACAAAGGGATGATGCTTCATTCCAACAGCAACAACAACAACAACAACAAGAGCAAGAACAATCACACAATGGGGACAACGAAATGCGGAAACAGCTAAGGATAAAAGAGCTGAGCATCGGAGGCTCTGACTTTTATAGATGCATTTGGTCAATTAAGAGCCAGTGCTCCAGCCAGTGCCAGTGCCAGTGCCAGTGCCAGAGACAGAGCTCGTTAACAGATCTGTTACAATACAAAAAGCGTAGCAAGTGAGCGGAGCGGATAATGCTGATCATGATGAAGTTGGCCGTTGGCGGGCAAGGGGTAACGGGTAACGGGCAATGGGCAACGGGCCCCATAAATGCAGAACAGGACCTAAAACCAGCATCTGGATCTGTGAGCTGTAAATGCCAGCTGAAGGTCGCTGAACGGCCTTGCTTGCGGTCGGCCGGGCATGTTTGGCGTCTGCGTGTCGTCATTTGGTTTTTATTGCCTCTGAGGGATTGGGAATTGCAAACGGCGAATGCTTGGCCTAAAATAAAAATATTCCACTGATTGCATGCGCCAAGCCGTAGCTATTTATAAATATAGGGCCAGAGGAGCCACAAGAAGACGCAGAAGCAGAAGAAGCAGAAGAAGACAAACGGAGATTGTAGAGCTTTGGTATGTCATCTTATCGCTGGCTAGCAATCAGGGGGCCACTGCCACTCCATCCGTTGCCCGATGCCCGATGGCCCAGCATCGTAGACGCAATCTGTGTGAAACACTATGCACGCTGTGCCCATAAACTTGGCGAAAAGAGAATGTGCCGCACAGATTTTGTTGTTAATGCGAAGAATGCCTGAGCGAGACAGAGAGAGAGAGAGAGAGAGAGAGAGTGAGAGAGGGGCAGATCGACTGGAGTAGGCCCGGTGTAAATGTTAAAATGATGCTGTGCCGTGCCCTCTGCGGTCAGCTGCCTGATGGACAGCTAAGGGAACGGGTTACAGCCTCCTTATATACCGTTGCAACCATAATCTGAACTGTATGCAACTGTGGCAATTACTGCCCCGCGTTGCCCCCTGCTCCTGCCCCTGCCTGGCATGCAGAGTAAACAGTTCTGCTGCGAAAATAATTTACAATGCAACGGCAACAGAACAGTGCCTGCAAAGTGTCTGTGCCATGATGAACGTTGAGCGGGCACGTTTGCTTCGGGGCTCATGCTGGGGATATCTGTGTGGAATCTGTGTTTGGGGGCGTGCGACAGTGCGTGTCGGCCATAAATCTGAAAGCTACACGTTTCTACCTGACTCTGCCAGCTCTGACAGGTTGAATGACGCTGGCAGCACGCCCGCACGTCCTTTTTAGTTGCTTTTTAATGTGGTGGGCGTGGCGCGTGGATTGCCTTTCTGACAGCTCTCTGGCCAGTGCTTGGCTTCATTAAATTGACTTCAGCCTTAGCTTCACCTGCATTCAGCTGTTGCCTTAAGCTTAATTTGTTGCATTTGCAATTTTGGTTAGCTCGATCCGGAGCAAGTGTCCTGCTCGACATGCAGTTAATTGCAATTGCAACTGCAACTAAAACGTTGCAGCTTTTGTGCGCCCCTTTGTTCTGTGCCACATTCATTTTTCATAATTTACGAGCACTTTTATTCAATATTCCAGTCGTTACCATGATCGATCGGGCTTTGGAAATTTACGACATGACATTATAATTGGCCGATTTGTCATTATAATTAGTGAACACGCTCTGCACGCATGCTGGCTGGCTGGCTGGCTGGCTTGTTGGCTAGATGGCTAGCTGGATAGCTGGATAGTTGACCTAGGCGACTTACTTGTGCATGTAGGAGCTCTAAAGGGATTCATTAATTTATGCATAAGATAAACGACTATTTTTAGAAAGGACTCGATGGAAATGTTATAATTTGTTTTTTTTTTTTTGCGTCGTTTATGCATAAAGTAATTTTTTATGCTTATGAAACAGTCTATTGGGCGCCTTAAACTGGTTGCAGTAAATGCTCTGGCAGAGTTTAATATGTGCATAAAATATAATCAATGTGATTCTAAAGCATATTTATTATTCACTTCAGTTATGTATAGAGAATTG
>NW_022046008.1:17129-42866 GCF_001654015.2 Drosophila navojoa
AAGTAAATTTATAAATGACATAAACGAAATGCAACAGAAGTTTATATAAATAAAATGCTGCCAAACCGGTTTTGCGGTGCTGAATATGAGAAAAAAATGTAAGTAAAACAAAAACTAAAATAAAAATAAACAAAAACCAAACAAAAGGCAAAACTCGTATCAAGTTTAACGAGAATGGGAATGTGTTTGTAGTTTGTGTATTCAGTATACCCTGTACTCTATTAAGTAGATCATCAGGGGTTAAATGAAGTGCTGACAATGTTAGTAACGAGTCAGAGGATTAAACTTAAATAAAATTTGTAAAAATCTCTGTCATACTTTATACTTTAATTATTTTTTTCTTTTTCTGTCTCTCTTTTTGCTTATATCTTTCAGGGATCCATTAAGTCATTATCTGACTTTTGTATCATGTTTAATAACTAATAATAAATATGAATATACCTATAAAAATCTCTCTCTTACTCTCCCTCGCCCTCTCTCACTCTCTCTGTTTACCTCTATCTCACTACTTCCTGTCTTTACGTATCTCTCCAGATTTCCCTGCATATCTCTTTGCATATCTTTGTCTCACTCTCTCTTTTTTTTCATTCTGTCCCTTTTTCTCTTCATCTGAGCGATATGCAAATATTAAAAATGTTATTTAACAGAAAAATGTTCTCCATTTCCCACTAATAAAATTGTTCATTGAATTACAGAGTATCTCTTTGCCACACACTCCCGACCAGAGCGCTCACACTCGTATTTTGACGACATCGCGAAAAAAGGCAAACAGAAAACAAAAACCAGCTCCAAGACGAATCAATCGATCGGATCGGATCGGATCGAACGTTGTGAAGAAATCTGCTCAGGCAGTTGGGACGAGCGCGTGGAGAGCGAAAGGTGACGCAGACTATTTTCGTAGTTTTTGTTTTTGTTTTTGTTTTCGTTTCTTTTTTTATTGAAATTAGAATTAGAAACGAATTTCAAAGAGCACATCAAATGCTCAGTTACGTGCAAACCTGTTGAAAGTGCAGAAGAAATTCTTGAAAAAGAAAAAATTAAAACAGAAAATAAATAAAAAGAGAATTCTTTTCAATTGAAAATTGGGTCAAGTGCATAGTTTGCGCGGCATAGTGTGCATACAAATTGTTGAACTCGATTTAAAGTGCTGGAAAGTCCGTGAAAATTGCCAGAAGGAAAACAGATGCAAAACCACAGAGAGAGAAAATCAAAATCAAAATCAAAATCAGCTGCACCAACAGTTTGAATAGCACTGTGCAACAGATTTTACTTGATAGTAGAGCAACAATATATATCTATAATCAAAAGTAATCAAAAAAAATTTGAAAAAAGATTAACAAATACTATATCAAATCTAATAATTAAAATAAAAAATAAATAAAATAAAATAAAAAGTTTGCCTCTATAAAAATCGAAGTACGCTCGAACAGCACTGTGAACCATCAATAATACAAAAAAGGATTTTAGACAATAGCAAGTGTTTTTAAATATCAATAAATAAAAATATTTGAAAAATTATTATAAACAAAATACTTACAGTTACAGCAGCATTGTGAAGCAAAGTAAAAGGTGTAAAACTTGGCTAAGGCGTCACGGCTAACAACACGGCGGCAAGTGGCAACGCCGCACAGTAAACAGCATCAATTGAGTTAACAGCGAACACTTAACAGCAAACAAGCTGCACGATGAATCAATGTCTGCCTGTTAATGCAAAGATGTCGAAGGCAAAGAAGGTGTTGGACGAGGCGCGCGAGACCCAAAATCGGGAATTGGATCTTGTGGACAAGGGCCTGGTCTCCTTCGAGGAGCTGCCCGGATTGTGTAAGTGCCCAGATGTCACAAGTGCTGCCAATTGATTGTTTAGACTTGTGTATTATAAACAAACGCGGAATAACTATGACGCCATCGTTGTGCAGTTAACAGAATTCTGTTTGATGACGCCAGCATCTATAAACAAATTATACTAACTCAGTGCTTCAAACAACAATTCAAATAACTTCATTTGATGTATACTTACGGCCAAGTGTAGCTTTTGCTAATACACTAACTTTGTCATTAATTACCAGTCAGCAAACGCCCAATTATGTTTGATTTTCACTTATAAATAGGCGCTGCGTACGCACTATAATGTTGTCCCGCTCACACTAATGCCTGTTGCTCGCAGTGCGTCTAAAACAGCTGTTATTCATGGAGAGTATCAAAGGGCTATAGGAAATTTGTTGCATCCAGTGAATGTACAACTGGGCAAAATATTTATAACTGTTTGTATAATTAAATTAAATAGTTCTTTATTCAATCATGTTCGTCAATAAAGGACAAAAATAGCTTTGACAAATAACAGTTATTTTATATAGTAATATCAGCGTACAGCCTAAATATATATTCCCTAGTTCTATATAAACGCCGTTTAGCTGGTCTGTTTATATAATAAAATCATAAAACAGTAACACTCTCACGTATCTATAGCATCCCACCTAGCCCTAGTGTAAGCTGACAATATTCTACATACACATACATACTATATACATTATGAAACATTATTGTATTACCCACAGTCAACATGAACTACATCACACGTCTGACGCTCTCGCACAACAAGATCACCGTCATCAGTCCTGGTATTGCGAACTTGCTGAATCTGGAAATCTTGAACCTATCGAACAATCTGCTCACCGAGCTGCCCGTTTCGCTGTCTTCGATGCCGAAGTTACGGATTTTGAACTGTTCGATCAACCGACTGGACAATCTGCCGCGTGGCTTCGGGGCCTTTCCTGTGCTGGAGGTGCTCGATTTGTCGTACAACAATCTGAGCGAAAAGGTGCTGCCCGGCAACTTCTTTGGCATGGAGACGTTGCGCGCTTTATACCTCGGCGACAACGACTTCGAGTACCTGCCAAAGGAGATCGGCCAGCTGAAGAACTTGCAGATCTTGGGACTGCGCGACAACGATCTGCTGGAGCTGCCGCGAGAGGTGGGCGACCTGGTGCGGCTGCGTGAGCTGCACATACAAAACAATCGACTGCAGGTGCTGCCGCCGGAGGTGGCGCAGCTCGACCTGCTCAGCAACAAGTCGGTGATGAAAATGGAGGAGAATCCCTGGGTGAATCCCATTGCGGAGCAATACCTGTTGGGCATCAGTCATGTGATCGACTATCTCAAGACTGAAACCTACAGAATGTGAGCTTGCACAGCAAATCCATATAGATCTATATAACTCACTCTTCTTCTCCATTTTAGCATCTACAATCGCCACATGCAGGGCGGACGCAGCGGACCGCCGCCGCCCAAGGCTGACAAAAGCAAGAAAGCATCGCGAGTGCGCGCATAGTGCACAACAGCAGGCTTTACTGTACTCGTAGCTGCTTAACTGCCACCGCAGCTACATTTGTGTGTGTTTCTCTTTTTAACCAAAAAAAAATTGTTTTTTGTATACTAATTTATAAGTATTTTATAATATTAATATTTAATTTTGTCAAAGTGCCTTCAATGTTTGCTAACAAATGCGAATAAACTAGAAAATATATTTTCTAAAAATAAATTGTCTTTTATTTAAATCAGTTATTATTCTATAGAAACTTTAATAAATACAAAGAATAATTATAAAATATTTTAAGGTAATGCAAAAAAAAAGAAATATATATATATAATATATTTATGGCGGTTCTTGTAGTGATGTAAATCCGAAAAATATTATATTATTATATTTTTTTGTAATATTTTACTTAATAATATATATAAGTAAACTATATAAAACTACTTACCCACCCTATTGCAATACTTACTTCCTGCATAGAATCCTTTAAGCATTTATATTTAACACATTCAAAAAAGAAAATGAAGTTTTGTATTTTATAAAATAGTAGTTTTGTTCTTGTTTTTATTATCATCTCTTATGTTCATTCTTAGTTTTATGTGATGTTTTTTATGTTTTTTGTAGCAGTGTTTTTTCTTTAGCCTTAAAGTCAATTAATTAATTCATTATATATATGTATATATAACTAAATTAATAGTTTAAATGTTTTTTGTTTTTGTGTTCCGGTTGTCTGTTCTTGTTGTTGTTGCTTTTGTTGTTTTTGTCTTGCGTTAAACTAATAGCATAGTCTGCCTTTGTTCATCAATTTAAATTTAAATACATATTATATATATATTTGTATATATACTTCAATTTAAGTAATTACTGTTAAACTTATGTCGTTTGTTAAACATTTATTTGTTTTACTTAATTAATGCATAATTTTCTTAAATTTTTCTTGTGTTTATTTCTTAGAGACTTTCTATGTACAAGTTTTGTTTTGTTTTTTGTTTTTTTTTTTTTCTTGTCCAAGAAAAATATGTTTTGAAAGAAGTTTAATAAAAGTTTTAAAAATTAAGTTTGTATTTGTTGAAGAGTTGAAGTGCGAAATTATTGCCATTTAAAATTGTAAAATACCTTTTAAAAATAAAACTGACTCAAGTACCTTAATTATTTTCTATGGCTACAAATAGTCAAAGGAAATTTCTAAATTTGTTATGTTTAAGTTTTTAAAGATCTTTATGATGATTTTGTATTTAGTTGAGAATGATTCGAATTGCATAAGTAACAGACAAAAACAAAAAACATAAACTAGAAAATCTAATCAAAATTACAACAAATGATTGAATTTGTTTAACTAAAGTGAATATTAATATATATTTGCAATATATATATATAGGAGCTGAGTATAATATATAACATAATCAGTTGCGGGCTGGATAGAAATGATTAAAACAGCTCATTAGACATTTAAATATAAAGCTTTTAACCTAATACAAGATGACAAAATCAATACTAAATCGAATACTAAATATATAATTTTTACATTATTTTTTAGGGAAACTTAAGAAATGCTTTGATTATTCAATTTTCGTTCATTTAAATTCAGCTTACAAACTTTTAACAAATATTAATCAAATTTCCCAGTTTTAAATAAAGAAAATCATTATTTCATTACTTGTTTTTTCTTCGTTTTTCTTTTCTCTCTTCCTCTCTTACAAATGCAAAATATTTGACGGCTTTGAAAGAATTTGGCTTTTCATACATTATTTAAATTTATTTAAATGCCATTATTTTTGTTAAGGTTTTCCTTTAATTTTGTACATAAACAATTATTTGAAATTTTAAATATTTTTCGGTTGCCTTTTGCTCTTTACTAAATGTTTGACATTTCAATATTTTGTTTTCTCTTTTTATATTGTATTTTTAGCATGTTTTTTGTTGTTCGTTTTGCGTACATCTAAATATTATTTTTGTTTATTTACTTTTTTTTTTTTTTTATATTCATGTTGTTGCTGCTGCTTTGTAAATAAGTACGCACAATCATTAAATATATGTATATATATTTTTGTCTGCTTTCAATATATATATATATTTATATTTGATGCAATTTGCATTTTGAATTATTTATAATAATAATGATTTGCATTCTTATTTCAATTAATTCAATCAAAAATATCGCTTATAATTTTTGTCGCTTTTCTTGTTCGTTTTCCTCTTTATTATGTTGGTACCTCAGAAATTGTTCGTCAATTTGTTGTTGTATCTCGTTTAAATAAAAATAATTAGCATAAAAATTACATTTACATTTAATTTGAGTTCATTTGATTTTTGTTCTTGTTGCAGTTGTTGTTGTTGCTGTTGTTGTTGCAGCTGTGCTAGCTGTTGCTGTTGGTGTTGCTTTTGTCGCTTTCCTTTTGGTTTTGAATGGCGCTCCGACATTAATTTTGGCTGTCAAACTTTGCTATTGTTGGGCGCCCGCCTCGTCGACTCATAGTGGCCACGCCCCAATGCCGCATAGGCATCAGCATAGGCGTGCTGCTCCGACTCCTGCTGCTGTTGCAGCTCCTCTAACGTCTGTTGCTGTCGCTGTTGTTGATGCTCATGCAGCGATGTCGGTCGACTATAGCTTACTTGTAGCGGCGGCGGGGGCGCGACGCCTAAGCCAGATTAAATACATATAGGTGAGGGAGACAAAGTCAGAGCGAGAGCCACAGCGAGAGATAGAGACAGATGGAAAGAGAGAAAATTTGTACATTAAAAGTTGTATTAGTTTCTCGACTTGTAGTTGCTAGTGGCGCCAGCTCAAGTGAAGTTGGCCCTCCCCCCCCCCCCCCCCCCCGGGCAGCTACTTGAATTAGGCCATGTGCAGCTTATCGATTTATATTAAAGTATACACACACACACACACACACACACACATACACGCATATAGTTAAACTTGGTTTTAGTAGTTGTTAGTAGTTTTCTTCCTTTTTTCGGTTTTTATAACTATGCAAATGAAATGCCTTTTGGAAACAACTTGCATAAATTCCAGCAAAGTTCAAAGTTTTGATATTGGCAACGAAATAAAAAATAATTTTATTCGCATGAAATCAAGTTTTGAAGTTTGTTTTTAAATTAAATTTTTAAGGTTAAAAAAAAGTAAATAAAATTTAAATATACTTATTTGCATACAAAAATAAAAACCAGCAAATAATTAACTTCACAAAAGGGACTTTCATTTGCCTCAATTGTTTCATTACAATTATTTTTGTTCGTTTTCTTTCTTGTGTACTTTTATTCTTTAAAACTACTAAAAAAAAAAAAGAACTTAAATGTTATTTTTATTTGATTTATGTTAGTCATGTACTGTTTTATATTTGTTCTGATTTATACTTTTTCTTTTATGTTTTATTTATATAATTGTTTATTTCTTAATTTAAGTGCATATATACAACATTTTTATATGTACACAATTTATGGTTATTTGCATTGCATTTAGTTAGTTGAGTTAGTAAGCAACATTAGTCTTAATGATTAATAAAATCTTTTTTTCTTTTTGTGTGCATGCAATAACAAAAACAACAACAATACAAATTATGGGAAAGGGTGAAAAAATAAAAAACAAATTCGAAACATGCCAGAAACAGAAAGAGAGCAAAACAATCAAAGGACAAACAACAATAATAACCATAATAATAATAATACTAAGAGGAATACGAGGTGCTGTTATTAGAGCCGATGACCAGAAGGAAACAAAATCAAGAACGACAAAATTCCAGACGGGCTAAATACAATCGAATCGTGAAGGAAATATAAAAGAAGAGGCTAGTGGAAATTATTCATACCAATTGCAGATCAAATTCGTTTTGTGTGGGTGGGTGAGGGGGGCAAAGCCGTTTGCGTGGAACGATGGAAATGGCACGCTAGCAGGCGCGTGGAAGTTTTCTATATATATAAATTGTAGTTATGTTTGTATGGTATATGGCATGTGTTGAGGCGTTCCAATTCCAAGCGTTCCACATTTAGTAAACAATATTGCGGCGCATCTTGCCAGCGGCTGCTGTTGCCTTGTCTTTGCTGCTGCTGCGGCTGCGGTTGCTGTTGTTGTGTTTGTTGTTGTGTTGCTGTTGTAGTTGTTGTTGTTGTGTGTCTTTGGCTTTGGCACTTTTGGCTTGCTTGCTGCCGCCAGCCGCTGTCGGAGGCGTGGCCGTGGTACGTGACGAGCGGGACTTATTGCGTGGTGGTAATTCTGAATTTCAGATATTTTTTTATGATTTTGATTTGAATTGCGAATACAGATGAGGTATATATGTATACGGTTCATGGAAAAGTGGCCAAAAAAAAGGAAAAAAGAAAAAGGTCAAAATTGAAATTAAATGTGTGTTTGCTTTAGTTGTTCAGTGAAACTAATAAGAGAAACTAAACAGCAGCTCTCTGGAATCGGGGAACTACTGGCATAGAACACTCTCGTGGAGTGGCAGACGCACCTTTCGGCGCATAGAACGCTTGCGGTTGTTGTTGTTGTTGTTGTTGCGGTGACAGTGCTTGTTGTTGTTGTTGTTGCTGTGCATTTGCCGGCGGCAATGGCAGCGGTAGCTGCGCTCGCGCCACAACACCACCGCTGCTAATGGCCGCCTGCACACCACCACCCATGGCACCACCCACGCCCGATTGATCGGCTCCATACCCAGATCGTCCGGCTGCTGCGCCGCTCGCCTGCGGCCTGCCACTGCTGCTGGGCCGTGTGCCACGCCCATCGCTGCGTCGCGCCTGACTCGCCGGGGCATTGCGGCTGGAGTGACTGCCGCCCGTGGGCAGCGGGACTATCGAATGCCCGCCCTGATGCCGATCCCATTCGTGCGGATGCGCATTGTGATGATTGTGTCCACGTGATCCACCGTGTCGTCCGCCACCACCCCTCGGATAATGCTGCGCCTCGTGCGCGGGTGGTGGAATGCTGCGCGGTCCGGCACCACGCTGATTGGGATGACGCTGCTGCGGTTAAAGCATGTAGAATATAGTATGAAATAATTAAGCAAGCATCAGTCGACTGTCACCGACTGCATAATACTCGTTCAAGGTATTCTAAGGGGATTCAATTGACGGAATATATATCATTTAACGAGGAGAGATCTCTGTCTGGGGAAGGAAAGCTGAAAGCTGAAACCAAGCTTACTTGAAATTGGTATTTTTTTCGATCTGGAAGCGCTCTTGGATTATATGCATATTAAGTTGTAAGTCTCTAGCGACCATATCAGAAAATAGGTAGAAGATAGATAGACAGATGATGGATGGGTCATGATATGAGATATTGGTGGAAAACAGTTAGATGGATAGTGATAGATAAATAAATAGGTAGATAAAAATTCTCCACTATTTGAGACGTAATCTTTGCATTTTAGATACCAATTTTACGCTTGGTTTAGACTCGCCACACCCCCAATGGATAATGTATATATATATATATCCCTGAAAATATTATACTGGAGCGTAAATGTACCCAATTTCAAGCATCTAGATAAGCTGAGCCCAGCAGCTGAATGGGTAAGCGGACATACAGACGGAAATACAGCAAGAGAAAGATTTCACACTGGGTATACCCCTTTGCACTAGATGACCGAGTATGTGAGAAATTCGAATTTATCAAAGCGAAATTTACCATTCGACGCAGCGTATTCATGGGCGCACGCAGCGTTTCGCTGATGCGTCGAGCCCGGCGCTTCTTCGGATTGGAGCTGGGCGTGTGCACGGCGCAGCACTTGATGAATGCGCCCAGGACGACGATGAAGCCGACGCCAATGAGCACCACCAGATACCAGTTGCCGGTGACCCACTCGGTGACGGTGAGCAGGGTTTCCCGATTGAGCAGCAGGTTCTTGAGCCGCACCAGCGGCCCGTCGGCGTCGACGGCGCGACACTTGAGGAACACGTCGCAGTAGCCCTGGAAGTTGTCGCAGGGCGAGCCCGGCTGCAGGCTGATGCCACCCGGCTGTATGTTGTATTCGGCGGCGAATTCACTGGTGCTGCGACAGGTGGACGTATCGTTGCCATCCTGGCAGGCCAGCTCGCAGAGCTTGCGCTTGTCCACGTGCGGCAGCGTCGTCGAGGTGAGGAAGCACTTGGTCATGTTCCAGAGCAAACAGGGCGACCCACTGCACTCGCCGCGTATGCACAGGGCGGTGCCATTGTTGCACATCGTCTTGTCATCGCGGTGCCGGGGCTCGGGGCACTCGGCCGTGGTGCCATTGCAGGTGCTCGACCAGCTGCACTCCGTCTCCTCCTTGCACTTCTGATGGAAGTGCGAGGGCACAAACGCGCAGGAGTTGGCCAAGCAGCAGGGGCCCTGCGAGGGCGAGCACTGCGTCTTGGCGCGACGCCTGCAGCCCTTCGCACTCGAGTTCAGCGACTGATCGTATTCGCTGATCAGGCGCGGATAGCAGCAGTTGTCCTTGCATTCCTCCTCGTTGAAGCCACAGTCGCATTCCTCGCCCGACTCCACGATCTTGTTGCCGCAGAAGGCGCCCTCCGATGCCTTGAAGCAATCACGTTTCGTGTTGCCCACCAGCACATCCAGCACATTGGAAATGTTGCGTATGGAACAGGGTGAGAATTTCGAGTTGTTGGGACGATCGCCAGAGGTGGCGCTGGCAAACATTATGAAGTTGCCATTGGGTCCACTGGGACGGCATTCTTGTGGGTAGTCGTGCTGTGGAGCAGATGACAATAGATTAGTAAGCGTTGGAATAATGGAATGAAACACTTAAAATGACAATAAATGATATGCGCAATGAAAGATCAGCAACGTTCATGTCAGATAATTAAGATATAATGTAAGTTTACTGGTTGGTAATTTAGTGAGGAATTGTGGAATGAAACACTTAATTCCAAATTCATTTGGCGTGCATAATACATGTATACTCATTTTTGCACAATCCTATATGAAAAGCAAGGTGGAACGATGGAATAGAACATGAATTATATTTAAAAAGTTAATCAAATTATGAAATTGAATACAAATATTTTAAAAAATTATATTAATACTAAGTTAAAATCAAAATAGTAATCGAATAAATAAAGTAAGAAAAGCTGGTATAGTAATGTTAAATTTAACTGCAAAATATAATGGAATGCGGAATAAATATAAATGTTTCCTATGATGAAAACCTGAAACTAGCGAATACCTAGTTATTTCTAACTTGCATCCTATGCATCCCCACTCTCCAGCCACTCCATCCACTTACCGGTGATCCGAAATTGTGTCCAATCTCATGGGCCAGCGTTAGCTGCGACACTTTTGGTGGGACGCGACTGTTGTAGTTGACGAAGGTGATGATGCCTGTGTTCAAGGAGCGCTTGGTGCTCTGATACTGGCCGCCCACAGTTTCCGTGTAGGTTTTGTACTTCTCGCAAATGCCGCCCGAGGCGCCCGATGCGCTGGCCACCCAGGCCAAGCCCAAAGTGCCGCCCGTAAAATCTCTGCAGGATGGACACAGAGAGAGAGAGAGAGAGAGAGAGAGAGAGACGATTGAGGTTTTAAGTCAAGTAATTTATTATTTGATGTGGCACTCACCTATAGGTAAATACATAGGCTAGACAAAAGTCTGAGTGATCCTCTAACGAGTGGAGATTCAAGAAGTTCGAGACATCCATGTGCTCGTTACAAAATGCATTGTGTGGTCCATTGTAGGAATTGCGACAGGCGGAATCGTCGTCGATTTTAATGCGTTGCACCTGGAGAAGAATTCCCGAGATTATAGTTTACCAAATAAAGTAGTCTTCCAATATCAATTAATTTTAAGAAATATTATTAATATGATCTAGTTTTCATTTCTTCCATTTTCACTTTCCAGTTTCAATCTAAGCGGAAGTTAATCAATAATTTTTAGGTATTTCAATTTCTATGAATAATGTAGAGCTTCTGTACCAATAGTTAATTCTATCCCTCATAAATATAAATCTATAAGTCTATATTCAACTCGGAAAGTTTTCCAAAAACATTTCCTTGCTCCTTTAAAGCTCTATAGCAATATTTGTTCAGAGAGTTGCAGTTCCAGTTTGTTTTACATTACTTCTACAAAATATACATATGAATGCTATCATCCTTAACGAATATGAGTCTTAATGAGCTCATTTTTACTCAACTAAAATACTTCAGGATGTTCCATTAATATGCTATCGACAAATTAAATATTAATACTCAGATCAAATTTAAGCTCGAACGCAACTTAATTTAAACTTCCATTTCGTTTCACTATTGAAATCATATACAAAATATCAATCCTTTCATCTTAAAGGCCCTTGACTTTAAGGTTTACTGTACTAAAACCCATCTTAACTGGGCGCTGGCGTCAGCGCAACTCGTTTCACGCATAATTATTGGGGCTGTCTGCGCTTAAACGCTTCTCTTTACAACCCTGATGAGGTTGTCCTGGTTCCTGGAGCTGCTGCTGCTGCTGCTGCTCTGGTCCTGGTCCTGGTCCAGGGACACGCTCTTTGTTCTGTGGCCATTGTTGCCTGTGGACTGTGGGATGTGGAGCCACCCTTCGAGCAAACGCTGCTCCGTTCGACAATTGGCAACCGGCAGGGGGCGCTGCTGAGCTGCTGTTCACTCACCTCAAAGCGTATGTTGCGATGCTCCGTCCGTCCATCGAACTTTGTGTTGCGGTAAATGTAATTAACGGCCGTCACATGATGTGCAATCAGCGACGTGATTTCCTCGCGGGTCTTCACATCTATCTCGTACTTGCGACCGCGATCGTGCTGCGAATGGGCCAACATGAAAAGGGAGTCATCAAATTTTCACAAATTAATTTTACACACACAAATATAACAGCAAAAATTAACAAAATAAGTACAAAGGGAAAATTATATTAAAAATAAAAATCAATGGAGTCGACTTTTGGGCGCGAGCGGACGAGCTCGCTCGTAATAAAAATCTCAACCGCAGCGCCGCTGCGCTTGACATTTTGAGCAAACAAGGGGCGTGGCAAACAAAGCAGCCAGACAAACAAACGACCCCATTCCCCAGTTTGCTGTTGCCCGGGGTCCCAGCACGCACCCACCCGCACACACACTCCCACACAATCACACCCTCACACACACACATATACACACACACACACAACAAGCACTCTTCAAATATATTTGTATAAAAATGCAAATTCAGCTAAAAACCCGTCGAATATTTTTCAGAACTTTATTCGCTTTTATATATATTCGCGTGCGCGTTGAGCGGGTGGATTTGCGGGATTTCGTGGTTTTTAACCGTGCGGTGTGGGCCACGTGGGGCACGGTCTATCAGCGCACCGCTAACGGCAGTTTTTGGTTCCAAAATCAAAATGCCGCTGGGCTCAGTGACAAAAGGCGAGTAAATAGAACCAGCAAATGAATGGGATATGTGCCTAAGAATACCCTGGCAAATGGCGTTCAAAGAATATGTAAAAATTGATAAAAAAAATTCAAAAATATTTCATAATAAATCTCTGAGATGGCAATATGAAAATTGAATTATATTTCTAGCTCCTTCTCAGAAAATAAAGAGTTACTATAATGAGTGTATAATATTGACTGCTAATTATCTACACCCAACAAGCAAAAAGCCTCTGCAGCCAGTGCTATATTCTAGTATTATTATATGATCTCTAGCTTCTAAATAAAAAAAGTACCCACACAGCTATACAAATCAATATACCCTCTCATTTCATTGCTCAGGCCAATAAAAACACGTCACGAACGCAGCGACGAACGAAACAAATGCGCGAATTATGCAAAACTCATTGCAAATAAACAGACAAAACGGTGAAGAAAGAGCGCGAGGGGCAGAGCGAGAGAGTGAGCGGGTGAGTGAATGAGTGAGTGAGTGAAGACAGAAGCGGGTTGAGCATATCGCAAGAGGGTCGGGGCGGGTGCGCTGCAGAACGAAGCTGACGAGGATGTTGACGTCGACGTCGACGACGACGACAACAACAACAACAACTAGAAGAACAACAACAGCGTGTACAACACGAAAAAAATGAACGTAAAGTGAGGCAAAAGAATTGCTTGCGAACGAGCAAGCGTAGAGCAAAAGAATTGTCGAGCAAAATAGAGGGAGAGAGAGAGAGAGACCAGAGGCACGCAGGCTATAACGGTTGATTGCATGCGCTGCAGATATCGAAGCAGGTCAGCTGATTGGTTGATTGCTTTGAAGACGCCGCCAAGCAAAGGCGAAATTCAAGCAAATTTCAAGGGAGCTATGGAAAGGAAAGGAGGAAACAAAAAATAAAATCACCCTATATAAGGTCGCTCGGCAAATTGTGTGTGGGGCCAGGCTTAAGAGCTGCTTCAATTCTGCTCTAAATGATTTCATGTGTGCGAAACACTTGAGGTTATTGTTAACTCAAGATAATAATTATATATGAAAATTTAATTAAGCTAGGTTGCTAGTTGAGGTAAATTGATTTTGAAGTGATGTGTGCATGCTTAAGTATAATTTGAGTAAGCATGAATATAAATTAATTGACTATTATGTTCAAAATGATTGAAATAAGAGGCATTTCGATTTAAAGATCTTCGTTGCGGATCTGAAAAATACTTTTAGGATGAATAATTTATATAAACTATAGTTTATGAGAGATTAAATTAATTAGTTAATGGCTTATTAGCCCTATAGTACAAAGGTATTCCATTCTATTTGAAAATTTTGAAACTAACTTTTCTTTTGAGATAGGCTCTTTTCTGAACTTTAAAGAAATCATAGGCAACAAATAATATACCTTTATTGAATATATACAAAATTCAAAATTTCTTCATTCAGATTCCACAATCTTGACAGCCAACAACAAATTGTGATTGACTTATTTAAAAATCATAAAATATTAACTTTTAAGAAAAAACTGAATCCGAACTTATTAGAAAGAGATTTAATAAAATAAGAGTCTAAAAAAAACCTATGCGGTGAAATTTGTGCGTTAAGATTCCATAATCTCGACAACTAACGGCAAGATTAACTTGACTTTTAAAAAAATCATAAAATAATCAAGCAACTTTTCAGCAACTAAGCTGACTTTTCAGCTAACCAAAAAACAATTTTCACTTATCGTAGCGCATCACTCAATTTCTTTGAGCAAACAGAAACAAAAAATGGCGTCGGACTGACTACGCGCAGCGTACTCCCCGCCACCTCATACAGTCGTCTCGCTTGCACTCCCTCAAGCATTGCCCGCGCATCATCCAGAAAAATGGGGGCCTTTTGTTTTATGCTTGAGAGCCAAAAAGTGAAGCGTTCGCTCGTAAAAAAATTGCGAAATTCATGGATTTTGTTTTGTGTTGTTTAAGCCACAGTGAAACTGTTGTTGTTGTTGTTGTTGTTGTTGCTTTTGTTGTTTGTGTTGCTGTCGCTGCTTCGGTTTTAATTTGGCGCACGAACTGGCAGGCCACGACCACTCCACAGTTGCCACGCAGCAAGGCTTCCGCCTTCAGCCTTCAGCCTTCAGCCACACCCCCAACCCCAACCCCAGCCCCAGCCCCAGCCCCAACAGTCGCTATCGATAGTCAGACTTACATCAGCAATACTCTCGCGTATATGACGCCAAATCAATGGATCTGTTTGTATATACAGCGAGCAGGTATTCTTGTTATCCTCACGTCCGCGTCCGGCGCCAGATGAACCGTTAGCCGCGGCATTGTTGCCACCAGCGCCGCCGTTGCCACTGGCGCGACGCACACGCTCGTGGACCAGTTGACGCCACTCGGCGACATTGGCCGTGGTGCCCAAGCGTCGTCCGGTCTCTGGATCATAGAATCCACCGTTGCCATCGCCCAAGTTTGCTTCCTTTGTATATTTCTGATGTGGCAATTTGAAATCATCATCGCTGCTGGCGTATTTCTTCGGTGGATATTGTTGCTGTTGCTGCTGTTGTTGTTGTTGTTGTTGTTGTTGTTGCTGGGCTGCCGTTGCCTTTTTGTGTTGCTGTTTCCGGTGCAGCTTTTGGACATCCTTTGACATGGGCACTGGCAGCTCCTCAACCGCTGAATTTTGTATATTCTCCATCCATTGTGAGACCTCCTCCGTTATGCCACAGCCGCCCACGTGACCTGCAAGAACAAAACAGAAACGAAAGCCAAAAATTATAGTCAAGTTGATGTGGAGTTCAGGTTGAGTTACGAGAAAGAAGCTTAAAAAATGTAAAAAAAAAAAAAAAAACAAAATAGGTCATCATTCGAGATGGTTGTAATCGACTGTCTCACGCTGGTTTAAACTTTTAATATAAATGTGATAAAATTAACTTTTTTAAAATTTTTTTGAATGATTAAGCTATATATAAGAGATTTGGTATGTACTATATAGTTTGGATGGTTTGATATTTTTTGTAAATATGAAACTAATCAAAATGTGTATAGCATATATAAGATTTAATCATATTATATTATATAATTTATTATCGAGAATATGTTGTGCGATATACAATATATTGCCACCCATAAAATCTTCAATTTCCAGATTTCCCAAATAGCACATGGATAAAATCCTATCATAGCTCCGCGCAAAGGTCAGAACTCAATATACCTTCCTTACTCACTTTTCAAGTAGGGAAGAAGATAGAAAATCTTTTTTCAAGCACGTTTTCATTTTAAGCAAATTAATGCTGATGCAGCCGCAAAAGGCAACAACAACATTTAGTTCTGTGTTCACCTACTCTGGACGTGGGCCAAATCATTTTATGCGAAGAGAAAAATGGTAATACTAAAAAACAAAGAGAGAGAGAGAGAGAGAGAGAGAAAGATAGAGAGAAATATAAAAAAAAAAAAACGGTAGAAGAAGCAGCTCAGCATTGCATGGGTGAAATTATTTATGGTGCACAAAATGAAAACCACGAAAATGTAATTAAAGCGCAAAACACACAGACACAGAGAAAATGCCAAGTGCGGGTGAATACAGAGAAAATAGTGCAGAAATAGGTAAAAAAAAAAACGTAAATAAAAGAATAAAAATGTATAATGTGAAATGCCAAAGTCAAATGTTTGAAATGAGAGACACAAAAAAAAAAAAAAATAATAAAATGCCGACAGAAAATAAAATGAATTACAAAAGTGTTGCATACTTTCGAGCGTCCACTGCAGTTCAAACGTAACATATGTATAAAATTAAACACACGCACACATAAATATATATATAAATATATATATATAGCAATTTGTATTTTATTTATTTTTATACACATTTAAAACTGTTGCCTGTTTAAATGCATTTACTTTTTTTCGGCCAACGGAAACAGTTAATAGCCACGAGTCCGGTAATGAAAATTTATTGTTTTATTGCTTAAACGCTCTGCGGCTCCTTCGCTTTGCTCTCTGCCCCGGCCCTGACATTTTGTAAATTTTCATTTTATCTTGACGCGTTTTCCACACAGCAGCAATTGTCAACTGAGGCACTCAGAAATCTTTTCTTTTTCCTTTTTTATGTTTTTAAAGTTGCCCGCATTTTTTTATGGCTCTGCCCATTTACATACATTTTGCATATCTGGCCTGCAATATGGGCGCACTGTTCGCTCTGGGGCAGTAAGACAAAGCCCAAAGTCACTTTAAGTGAATTAAGAATACAAAAGAAAGAAAAAACTAAAATTTTTATAAAAAAATGAAATCATTTTTAATCTGTGAGCACTTGAGGCTGGTAAGTGCTCTAGACATATAATTCTAATGCCATAACTTTAAATTTTACTCTTAAGATTTTGTTAGTAAAAAGTACTCTAATTTTTAAAATATTACAAGAGACGTAAAAGACTAAGAGTTAAACAAATTTGTATTTATATATAAAATATTAATATGTATATAAATTGAATTTTGTAATCATATAAAATCTAAAATCCTTTGAAAATACATACTTCAATAATCGATTATTTTGATTAATATTATTGAAGAAGATTCATTAATTTTTATTCAATTGTCATTTAAAAATTTCCTTAATTAAACATCAAAAGGGCTTAATTTATTTGTGCTTCTGCGCAGCATACATTAATAAAAAAATAAAAATTTCAGTTAACAATCAAAAAAATTAAAATCTCTTTGAAATATGTTAAAAACTGATTGACTGTACGCAATCGATAGCAATTAATAATTATGAATTTCAAGCCTTTCACTCTCTGAATAATATTTAAATAGCTCTCGAAATAATCTTTGTTTACTCAACCCGAATAGCCCATCACATATAGTCAAGCAGACATACATATATAAGTATATACATTTATATATATGTATATGTATGTATTCGTATATATGTTTCACTTAACGTACGTGCTTAAATCAGCGTATACGCCTGACTTTAAAGAGCATAATCGAAAGTGCGCCGTAGTGAAAATAGTAACAAAAAGAAAAAAAAAGGAAGCTTTTGACTGGACGGGTATTAAGAATTCAGTGCACTTTTCATTAAAAGTTTTTATTTCATTTTTTTTTTTTTTTATTCTTTCTGTTTGTGTTTTTGTACGTTTTTTCTTCTTCTTTTTTATTTTTGGGTTCTACTTAAATTCCATCTCGCCAATGCCGCTGACCGGCTTCAACGAACCGTTAAAACTCATAACAGGCCACCCAGTTTTACGTTGCGGCCGGTCCACTACTCCCGGACTTCCACGACCTCCCGCACCATTCTCCCTCTCTCCCACTCACACACAATTCGAAATGGGATTTCGGACTCGGGGCCACAGTGTGTACACACTGGCTACATTGCAGTTTTCAGCTGTGCCATAAATTTTTATTTGGCCGCGTGCTATTGTGTCAAGTTGGACGCAGAAGTGTGAAGAGCAGGAGTTTTGGGGGGAGTTATGACTGCTGCTGCTCCTGCTGCTCCTGCTGTTGCCATTATCATTATGCTTTTACACTGTTTTCCCTTACCTGGCCAACAGCTCTTCTTCTTCTTCTTCTTCTTCTTCTTCTTCTTCTGCTACTACTGTTTTTTATTCAAGCCAACGCACAATGCACTGTTTGTCTTTATTATTTCTTTGCGTGGAGAGTTCACGGTGTTGCCAGCCACAGCTTCAGCTGGTTGGATGTGTGGCAACGCCACAGTCGTATTGCCACAACAACAGCAATGAAAACGCGACCTATGCCAAAGCGCAAATTGTACGGCAGGTGCTAAAGAGCTAAAGAGCTCGAGGAGCAGCGGCAGCAGCAGCGGCAGCGGCAGCCACTAAATACATAACACTCGACAAGCCAAGAATCCGACAGCGCGCAGCTTCCGCATTTTCTTTTCCGCTGCATCTCGGCACTGGCTCTGGCACTCGACTCCCATCCCATCCCATCCCATCCCATTCCATTCCATTCCATCCCAACCCAATTCTCCCTCAACAACTCTCTCTCTTGGGTGTAATTTGCATTTCAAAGGCATCCTTCCCTTAATTCTCTGTCTCTTCGCTGTATGCCCTCTAAGCATTACAGCTGCACAGGGTATACTCAGCTAGGAAATTATTGCGCAATCATTTCATGAATATGATTAGAAACAATGCTAATGTGCGCTGAGAAAACCTCAAGATATTTATATTATTTTCTAGGATTAAAGTCGAAAATTGCTTGCCACAAAAATTGTGAATAACAATTTTGTGAAAAACAATTTATGTTTAGGGTATTCTTCCATTTAGATTTGGCTTTCGGTATTTGATAGCAAACTAGTTGAATTTCATAGAATTATACAAATCGCACCAATGAGTAATAAAGAGTAAAAAATAAATGTTTAATAAAACATAAATGTGCTTAAATTTTAATAAGCATAATAATGATTATTAAAGTGCTAATAAAAACAAATGAATGGTAACTGCGAAGAAAAATTGAGAATTGAGAAGAAAAATTGAAAAAAAAAAAAACATATATATAATAATAATAATTAATGAAGAAAACATTGAAACAGTGCTTATAATTAAATAAAAATTTATATACAAATAATAATAATAATAAGTATATAAAAATATAAATAAAAAATATAAACACATAAAAAAAAATCATTGAAAGAATGCGTACGATAATGCCCGTAAATATTATATTAATATAATTTAAACAAAATAATAAAAATATGAACAAAATAAATTAAAAAGAATATTATGAATTTAATAATTATCAAAAATTTAATATTCAATAAAATGTATAATAACAAAACGAGTGACATAATAAATATCATATCTAATGATAATGATAATGACGAAAGTAAAAACTTTTTTATATATTATATAATTAGACGTTAACTGTTAATGAACACTCTTTTCTATAATGACCTAACAATTCTCTAACTGCGAAAGTTCTTCAATGAACAACAGAGATCCGGCGAGTGTGCCAATCTGTGAAGCACACCTCTTTTACAGTTAGTTGCACCCTTTACAGGGCTTCTGCCTAGTCGCCTAGAATTTTGATTTGATTAGGGCAAAACGGTATGCTCATTGTATAGCGCTTTGTGCACCGCGGCATTACCATTTGAAGGAGGGAGGACTCTGCTGCTGCTGCTGCAGCATTTTCTTCTCTTTTTTTCCTGGCTTAAGAGCGGTCGCTCATCTTACTCCAATGACCCGTTTTTTATTTCGCTTTTTTTTTGCCTGCTACTTTTTGTACCTTTTTGTTGATGGTGTTGCTGTTGTTGTTGTTGCAGTGCCTTTACTTTCTTTTGGTTGCTTTTTAGGACAGCTTTGTTGTATCTGTAGCCCGTCCATCACTCTACTCGTCTGCTGCTACTGCTGCTGCTCCTGCTCGTCTTTTGGGCGCGAGGGGTGAGGAGTGGGGCGGCTTGCATTCAATCGTGCTTATCTGATGTGTTTGCCTGGACGCAGACAGCCAGGCATCAGCTGGATCCTTTTGCCCAAGATGTTGTCTGATTTTCGGTCTTTATGCTGTGTGCCCTGTTGCCTTTGAGTGTGGCCCTCGAGATGGCAGCTCCTTCTCCATGCCCATCTCAACATCTGTGTGTGTGTGTGTGACATTTGTGTAGGTCCACATAGGTGTGCGTGTGTGTGTGTGTGTGTGTGTGTGCTCGTATGTGCTTGGCCTCTCAGCACTCGCGCCATTTCAATCAGCAGCTGTTGGCGCAGTTTACTTCACATTTCATTTTCCAATTCTTTTTTCTCTCTCGCACCCTTTTCGCTGCCACTCAAACGTTAGCTTTTTTATACCTTTTACTTGACACACACTCACACACACACACACGCACAGTCAGTTGTTGGTTGTGCACACCCAAGAGCTAACCACACACAACCGACACTTCAATCATATTTTGCTGCTGCGTCGCAACGCTCCGAGATTTCTTCACAGAGATTAAAGTGCACTTTGGTGTTATCTCTCCCAGTCGCAGTCGCTTCGACACCCAATTCAATCCAGTCCCGCCCCCCTGAGCCTCCCCTTCCCCTTATGCCAGCCCACTTCTGAACTGAGGCAACTTGCACTTGTACAAGATTTTTTCTATATATTTCATTTTTTATTTTTCTCTCTTCTACTTTCTGTGCCTTTGGCTTTCTTCTTGTTTCTTGTTGCTCCAATTGCACAAAAGCCACGCGCTCGACTTATGAATTTTACAACTTCCCGTTGCTGACTGAGGCCGGGACCGGGACGGGGGCCGGGGCCGGAGCATTCGGGTTTGTCTCTCCTTCCTTAACATGCTACTGCCAAGGGGATTTCCAACACAACAACAACAACAGCAGTAGAATGAAGAAGAATAAGCGTCAGTCAGAGACAAACGGCGCTCAGACATGCAAGCGGCTTTTGTATGTCTCGAGCTGGGTAGGGTGGGGAGTGGGCTTTGGGTTCGGGCCATTCGACCCGCTCCTTTGCCACCGATTCGAGGCACTTGTGACCTCTGCAAGATGCGCAGCAAAAATGAAAAATAATCCCAAATTCAATTGCAAATGAAATTGAGGGCGAAAAAAACATGCCCTTACAAAGCAGCGCAGCAAGCAGAAAGCAACACCCGCATGCCGTACAACCAAAACAACAACAACAACAACAACAACAGCAACAAATCCCTACAGGCCAACAAAATAAAAGAACAGAGAGAAAACAACAACAACAACAAATACAACAGACGTTTTTCACAATTTGTTCGCTTTAAACATGTAAGGAATTTGAATTTGAGCCAAGCACATGCAGCTCCAGCGCCCTGCATAATCACAAGTCAACGCGGCTTAAATACCCATTAAATATGTTGGCATACAAAATGGTGGCTATTTGCGTGATCTATAGATAGATAGATATCGCCATCTTAGGAAGTTTTTGAAGATGTGCATGTTTCAGCATTTCAATCTAAGTATCTTTCTCTCTCTCTCTATCTATCTCTCTTTCATTGCATCATTGTGTCTCTCTCGTGCCCTGTGTCATTCTCTTTCTCTCCGTCTGCCTCTCACTCTCTCTCTCTCTCTCTCTCTTTCTCTATCTCTCTCTCTCTATCTCTTTCTCTTTCTCTTTTAATCTATCTATTTATCTATTTCTCTCTCTCTGTTATTCTGTATATATCTGTATTACTCTCTCTGTTCCTGTCCTTCTTTCCTTGTATCTGCCTTCCCTCTCTCTCTCTCTCCTCCTCTGTCTTGCTTCCTCAATCCTGTTTCTATCTTCGCTCTCTGTCTTCCTCCCTCTCTCTCTCTTTACCTGTTCTTATTTCTCTGTTTCTATCTTCGTTCTCTGTCTCTCCCTCCTCGATCCTTTTCTATCTTCGTTCTCTGTCTTCCTTTTTCTCCCTCTTTGACTATTAATCTTAGTCTCTGTATTCCTCTATCTCTCTCTCTCTCTTTAAAGAGAGCGCATTTAGTTTTTCATTTCTCTTTGTATCGTATTCGCAACAACTCTTCACATATTCCAGTCATACTCGCATTCCCTAAATACCCCGACTGAATCAATCTCTTATCAAAAATGTGTATTGCTCGATTACTTATAAGCATAAATTGTGATGCTGCTATTTCTGTGTTGCTTGAGCTGTTTGTTCTTTTCATTTCTTCGAATTGTTATAAGTATATAATAAAAAATTTAATAGCATACAAAAGGGCGTCACATGCTGCTAAATTCCACAGGCAAAAGTTCGCTGGGCGTTCCGTGCACATGAACGAGGCGTGGCACGCAAAGCCCAATTGTCGAGCGTGGGCGCGCGTGCTTCAGTCTCTCTCTCTCTCTCTCTCTGTGTGTGTGTGTGTGTGTTTGGGTGTGTGTATGTAAATACATTACATATAATTCATTGTAATTTTCTTTTATTTTGCAAATGATTTGATTATTTTGTTCTTGTTGCTCCTTTAGTTTTGTTTACTTCGTCGTCATTTCCATCCCAATCATCATGATCATTACGTTCATAATCATCGTCCGCTTTACTGTCGACCATGTCAACGTCAACATGAACGTTATTTGGCTGCCTTAAACTGTTTACTTTGCACAGTGTTTTTTCTTTTTTTCTTTTCTCTGTTTGCATTTATATTATTATTTGTTTTAATTAAATGAAAAAATGTTATAATTTATGCCAGGCATCGCATGTGTGAGTGTGTGTTCGCTGAGGATTGAGCCTTTAATGCCTCAAAGGATCAAATTTAAGCAGCTTATGAACGCCAACAACGATGCCAATATTCAGTTGGCCTGAGCAGCTTTCAAAGCAAAAGCAAAGCTCATTAACTATTTAATTTAAAGGCTTTTCAAACTCTCAACTCAATTCGATTTGATAAGAGATACTTAAGTGCATTTGCTTATGTGTGGGCCTAAGCATCAGTTGTTTTTATTGAAATTGTTGTATAAAATATATTCAGTTTTAATGTAATCCTCAACAGAGGAAAAGCTTCTAAAATAGTTCAAATTGTTAAAATTTTTTTTTCTTTCTATAATAATTATAACCATCTATAAGGTATCTTTTTAATATTATTAGAATATTAAAATTAAATTAATTATTAATATTATTAATAAATTATGCAAATCTTCTATTATATTTTAAAATAATTAACAAAAATTAACAAAAATATCTAATGTAAAATTAAGTATAGATTTATTTCAATATTTCTTAATTTATTTATCTTGTTAGGAATTTATATTCGGTATCAATTTTAAAATTTATGTTAAGAATGAATTAAAAATTTATAATGCACATAGACCCAACTTTTTTCGTATATTAAAATTAAAGTATTTCAATTTATTATCTTTAATTTTTTATCTTATAATTTTAGTAGAATATTTGTTAAAGCAATAAAATTGTTTATATTAATAATTCCAATATTATTTCGAATATTCGAATGAGCACATTTAATTTTTAAATTGTTTTAAATATATTTTTAAAATCTTTTAAAATTCTATATGATGTAGTCCAAATTTCCATTTAAATTCTAAAATTGCATTTGTCGAACCATTTTCAATTCCCTATCTAAAACCGACTTTAACCACCGCTCAGCCCTAATAAACACATTTAAATTTGGTTTCTTTACTAAAATCAAGTATGCGAATTTCTCAAGCATTCTCAAGCAATAAAAATGCCATTTGGAATGAATAGCCAGGAGAAAAAGAGGCAAAACTACAGGCAGCTGTCGAATATATATTTAATTTGGCAAAAATTAGTTTTCCCATGAATAAACATGCTGAATAAAAATTGTTTTATCCCATACGTTGACAGTTTCGAAAGGCAGATGCCTTAAGTATCGATAGACTCACACACACACACGCATATATATACGCAAACACACACACACACGTATATATACGTATGAATAGACTCCGTTTGGTTGGTCAAAACAAATCTTCAATTTATTTACACAACGCCCAAAGCCGTCTGAGTTTGTCCGTCCGTCTGTCTGCCTGTCTGTCTGTCTGTGTGTCTGTGGTCATATAATAACGTCTATGTATTGCTATTTTTAGGTAGTATATTTTGTTGGGAGAGAACTGTTGCCTAGGCACTGTAGATGCCCAGCAGCTATAGCTCTTCCTGTCGCCGTCACCTGCGCTTCAACACTTCCAGCATAAAGCCACCAGACACCCGGCCGGCCAAGCCAAATCCAGTTGCTCACTTGGCCAACTCGGGGTAGGGGGATGCGATGGCATTCTCAGTACCAACTCCACCGCCGCCCAAGTGTGATATTACGCATTTTGGCAACGTCCGACGCGGGTGTAGACCAACAAATATACGACTGACACGTGGTCGGACAGACAGACGGAGAGACAGAGAGACGGACTGACACAGTGGGTTGATTCTGGCGACAACGCAAACTTCGCCTCTTCGCATACAAATTAGTTTTTGCGACTGAGACTCGGTTTGTTGCTCGCTTTAGCCATCTGCCGCTGCCTTTTTCTTATTGTTTTGTTCGCTTTCAGCTCAAATATAGATTAATATTAAAATGCATAGCGAGATACATTAGTTTTTATGTAAATACGTTAAGACCAAGTAAGACCTTGGCTTGGCTTAGATAACCAAAATGAGAGCCAAGTTGCTTACAATTAGAGATTACTTGGAAATTATTTATGGGCAAGCATGTGGTGACCCAGCAAAAATTATGCTGCATCCGATTGAGGACTTTCGAACAATTGTTTGAGTTATCGATACATTGTATCGATAGTATGCTATGTTTCAATTATCGATAACACGTAAGCTGCTGAAATATTTATAATTATTTACAGTTTCATTTAATTACTGACATGAAGATATAACGATAGTACGAATTCCTCAGCTATCGATAACATTTAAACTGCTGGAAGATTTTACAAGATTTGCCAAAATATACGCTCATAATAAAAATTAATACACTTTTAATATAGTACGATAACTCTTTATGTTTTCGATAACATTTCATCGGCTGTTATATCTAATATGATTTGTAAATTAGCTATCATAACCTATAAATGAATAATTACTTTTCTTAGCAAATTTAATTGGATGACAAATACTAAAATACTAATTTTATTCGGGCAATACTAAGACTGATTTCATCATGAACGATAACCACGCTTTATCGGCTATCGATGACATCTAAAATCTAAATTCAAATGGGTCAATAAGACAATATTAAAGCTATTATGGAAGTCAATTTAATTCCCAAATAAGAATGGATAAAGATATAACTAGATATATAGATTTTATCACTTTCTTTCATTGCTAACATTTAAAAACTTATAAATTGTTAAAACTATCATTAACCAGCATATAGCCATACTTATCGTTGCTTTAGTTGAGTTCATAAATTATTTCCCAATTTTCGTTGTCTAATTGTTGTGGCTATTAAATTTCTAGTACCTGGGCTCCGGAACTCCGGTCACCTGCATGGAACCCCAATCAAGCGACTATTGGCCATGCTGCCGGCGCTGCTTGTCACTCAATTCAAGTGCCGTAGCCAAGATAAACAAGAATTTGTGAAGAAGACGAGGCAAAATGGTTAGTTAGAGCCTAAAAGCAAATGAAAATGGTAGCCAAAGCAATTTGTGGTCCAGCCAGGATAATGACAAGTTTGTGTGGGTAGGTGTGTGTGTGTGTGTGTGTGTGTGTGTGTGTGTGTGTGTGTGTGTGTGTG